>JAECUM010012548.1:0-72698 GCA_016617855.1 Megalonaias nervosa | reverse complement strand
GGCAGAACTCACTTTTAGATAAACTGATTGTCAAATTAGCATCAGTGAGTCTTTCAAAGAATTTCCAAATCGTGGCTAGATGTCCTTTCCAGGTGTCGTTGTAGATGATGACATCATCTATATAAGCATCACAATTATCTAGACCGGAAGTAATCATTCATCAAGCGCTGAAACATACTTGGAGAACCCTTCATCCCAAACGGCATTACTTTATATTGATAGAGTCCATCTGGAGTCACAAACGCCAAAATTTCTTTCGCTCTTTCCGTAAGTGGAATTTGCCAAAATCCTTTCAGAAGGTCAAATTTGGTGACGTACTTGGCATTTCCAATTTTATCAATGCAATCATCGATTCTTGGTAATGGAAATGAATCTGTTTTTGTCACACTGTTCACTTTCCTATAATCAGTGCACATACGGAAAGTTTTATCCGGTTTCGGAACAAGTATGCATGGTGAACTCCAATCACTTTTACTGGGCTCTATGAAATCGTTCTCCAGCAAATACTGAATTTCCTTTTTCAGGTATTCCTGTTTGAGAGGGTTCATCCTGTATGGGTGTTGTTTCACAGGTTTTGAATCTACAATTTCAACGTCATGAAAAATTTTGTTTGTCCTCGTAGGAATATCCGGAAACAAGTGCTCATATTTGAATAATAACTGTTTAAGTTCATTTCTTTCTTCTTGTTGCAAATGTAAAAGTTTCTGGTCTAGATCTTTCATAATTTCCGAATTCCGAAGATTTGTTGCTCCAAGTTCAACGGTGTCCAATTGAATTTCTTCAGTTAAATCCTCAGTTGGTGGGACAGGTACAACTAAATTAATTGTATGATTTACTTGGCTATCTCTTTCAGTATACTAGTACTCCATTAATTTATTTAGACCAGAGTACTATAATTATAATTTAACTCATTCATTTTCTTCTTTACTTTGTAAGGGCCATAAAATCTAACTTGAAGAAAATTTTGAAGAATGAGCAAGAGAGAATGAACTCTATTACAGGACTCAAATGTTCTCTCAAGTAAAGTTTTGTGAAACCATAGTTTCACTTTTGACTTGAATTGCGGAGTGCCAAATTCAAGCATAACATGCTGGAAAAGTCCAGACATGAAATTTGACCTTTGACCTGACTGGACAGATTTGGGAAGGCCAAATTGAGTCAAAAGCTTTATCAAAGCTTTTACTATAATATTCCTCAAAGGAATTGCCTCTGGGAATCTTGTTGACGCTCACATAATGGTCAACAAATATTGGTTGCCTGACTTGGTCTTAGGTAAGGGACCAACACAATCTATCATAATTCTGCTAAATGGTTCGTCAAATGCAGGAATTGGTTGCAGATGAGCCTTAGGTATCTTCTGATTGGGTTTTCCTACCATTTGACAAGTATGACAAGATCTACAAAATTTACAAACATCATTTTTGATTTTTGGCCAATAAAAGTGAGTCAAGATCTTGTGATAAGTTTTATTTATCCCTAAATGACCAGCCAGAGGAGTTTCATGGGCCAAACTAAGTATTTCCTGTCTGTAAAATTTTGTAACTACAATCTGATCGTTCACTGACCTCGGGAGGTCTCCATTTTCTCATAAGAATTCCATTTTCAATGAAATAACAGACAGGTACTTCAGTGGCTTCAGTTTCACTAATGGCCCTCTGAAACAAACAGGAGATCTCAGGATCTTTTCCCTGTTCGACGACAAGTGATTGTCGTTTATCACCCTGATTAGATAAAAGAGAATGAGTATTTAAAAGAGGATCACTGTGATCAATACCTTTTGATTGATCCAAATTAGGAGTGAAAGTGACCTCATCAAAAGCCTGACCAATACATGTGTCAGCTAAAGGAATACTTTCCTTATCAACATCATTCTCAAGAGCTTTCTTTGCCATAGCTCTGGTAACTGCACAAGCTGGGTATAACTCAGGGTATTCTTTTTCAATAGGATCAACTTTCTGATCCAAAGAAGGCTTGTCAGTTACAAGTGGATTAACCACAACCTTGTCTCCAGCTAGGTTGTTGCCTAGTAACAAATGAATGCCCTGAACGGGTAAAGCAGACACTATACCGACTGTCACAGGTCCTGAAACCAAGTCTGATGACAAATTTACAGAATGGAGAGGAACATTAACAAAGCCGCACTTTACTCCCTGAATGAGAACACTCTCATTAGAACAGGACTTCTCAGAAAAAGGCAAAGTACCTGATAATAAAAGACTCTGAGAAGCTCCTGTATCCCTTAAAATCTTAATAGGGATAGGATTGGCCAAATCACCTAAGAGTGATATAGAACCCTTCGACATGAATGGTTCATAATTCTCCATAATAAAATCAGACTGGGGTTTATTAGACCCAACAAATGTATTGCTTTCAATACATGACCGTGACCTTGACCTCTTAGAAATAAGAGCATTTGGGATAGGTCTATCTTGATTCTGATGCCTATATTTCAACCTGAAGCAATCAGAAATGACGTGTCCTTTTTCTTGCAATAGGTACACGTAGGCAGAGACAAGGATTTTGAATCAAGTTTATCAGAAGCTTGATTTTTAGAAGTTGTGCCAGATTGAATTTTAGGAGGAGTCATATTAGGCTGAAATACCTTCCTACCAGTAGACTGCTGAGTGAATGATTTGCCTACAACAGGAACTTTATGAGTTAAGGAATACTCATCGGCAGCAAGAGCAGCATTTTCCAAGGTTTCAATCTTATGCTCTTCAAGATGATTCTTTACATCATTAGGAACACAGTTTTTGAACTCTTCAATTAACACAAGTTGTTCAAGACTTTCATAATCATGTTCAACTTTCTTGGCTAAGCACCATCTCTTAAATAACTGTTCTTTTTCTCTAGCAAATTTGACATAAGTCTGTCCAGCTTCCTTTTTATAGTTCCTGAATTTTTGCCGATAAGCCTCAGGGACTAACACATAACCCCTTAAGATGCACTCCTTAACCAAATCATAATCAGAACTCTGTTGTACTGACAGGGATGCATAGATATTTCGGGCTTTGCCGAAAAGTACACATTGCAATAATTGAGTCCAATGCTCCCTTGGCCATTTCAAATTTTCAGCAACTTTTTCAAAATAGATAAAATATTTGTCTACTTCCTTTTCACTAAAAGGGGGAACTAACCTGATATTTTTTGTAATGTCAAAACTTGAATCTGTATGTGAAGTGGTATCGTGCTTGCCACTTGCCAGCTCAAATTCTTTCATTCTAAGTTGAAATTCCCTTTCATCCTTCTCTCTTTGTAATTGCATCTGTCCCTCTGTCTCCTCTTTCTCAAATTGTAATGTTTATCTTTCTTCCTCTCCTGTCTCTCTTTCTCCTTTTCTTCAAATTGTAACTGTTTATCTTTCTCCCTCTCTTGTCTCTCTCTCTCCTTTTCTTCAAACTGCATCTGCAATTGCTTCTCTTCAAAACTGCAACTGCATTTGTTCTTTCTCTTTCTGAAGCTCGAGCTTCCTTAACTCTACTTCCATTTTGTATTTCATTTTTATTTCCATTACTTTAATGTCAGTGTCTGTCATAGACTTACTGGCTGATGCCAAAACACTTTTATCAAAAATATTTTTCCCCACCAAATATTGAATCAAAATATTTTTAATTTCTTGTTTCGTTAAGGAAGATTTTGCTTCAGAAAGATCATACTTTCTGGCAAGTTCAAGCAACTCATCTTTTTTCAGACTATCCAACTGCTCCTGAGTTGGATTAGAAAGAAATATTTCCACTTTTGATGACATTGTAAATGAAAGCCTGTTGTTTTCACTTAAGATTTCACACAAAATGTAAAATAGTACTTGGGATTTAGAAACTAGGAGAATTTAAATTTCAAAAAAACAATTTTCTGAAATATTTAACCAAAATTCTTATATCCCAAGGACGAGCGACCCAATTTTCTCCTGTTACGTGTAGGCTCGTACAAATGTAACAGAAGAAAAGAGTGAAGTCAACAAGCTTTGTATATTTTAACAAAATAATTTATTTCCCTAGAAAACAATGTAAAAATTGGTAAATAGGACTTACGGTTTGTGAATATAATCCAAACTTTGATCCTAAGAATGAAAAACACAAGTCCTATCACTAAATAGTTCTATTAGAATCCAGGTTCAAATCTCGATGACATACAAATATGGAAGGCGATGACGTCTGATGTGGTCCATGTATGAATATCAACAATTCCTCAATTGAATCACAGTTTTTGTTTCCAAATAATTCCAGAATAAATTTCCATGAATATCTTTCAGAATTTTTTATAAGAAAGTCAACTTGTTGAGTTTCCAGGAGAAGAAATTATTAAATCCAAAAAACAGATGAAAAACAAACAATCTGGCAACAATTAAAAAAAACCACCTTGTTCCTTCAAGATGTTAAAACAACTCTGACAGAAAAATATTAAGAATGCGTATTTAAACCCCAAAAACATCATTTCAAGTCTCGCAAGATAGGTCATGTGGTCTCTTACTACAAGAAATCTATCACGTACACCAGTGTAGCCTCACTTAAGAACCAATAATAAATAAACGTTGTTTACACATTGTGATCACGCAAGGAAAGTATGGCCCTGATACTGACCAATCATTTTAACTGCCTGTTTACAAACTTCCCACCCCAAGATGAACTAGGTTAACTAAAAATAATTCTCATGTAACACGTTTTACATCTTAAATAAACAACATTTACTAAAAGAAAATATCGAATTACTGAAAAAGAATTTCGAATCCTTTCAATAATCATTACAATAAAATGTAATGAAACAAAAATAAAATAAAAAAGAATTTTTAAACACACAAGCAATTTAATTACATATACGTAACACCACTATATTAATATTATTTCATTATCTGCAAACCTGATATTTACAGGAAATGGGCTAAAAAATGTGATAGAGACTTGCCTTCACACAGCTGTAGAGTTCTCTTTGATGATTATGACTGGAGGTAATCAAGATCGTAACATGGTCAACATAGACTAAGTATAGCTTTTGTGGATTAACACATAAAGAGAAATGAACCTTGAACTTAATAGTGTACCACTTCCTTCATAATGAGGCATTTTGCCTACTCTGCAAAAGTTTCATCAGCCAGGGGTCATATTACCAGGCGAAGTGGGCGACTAAGTCACCTAAAAATGTAAACTTTGCCTTCTTCTGTTAGGAAAGTGAAAACAACTTCGCCCTGTGATTTTTTTAGAGGTACAATGACTGACCACACTTTTTAAGATGCCCCCTTGCCTTAGCCAGATTAGTTCTAGTGTTGTGTTGTGGCAAAATGTATTCATCAAGTCATCAGTAGCTAGACCTAGTTTTGATATGAATTACGCTGACAAACAAACTCTTGCACATTCACAGGCATGTGTTGTGATAGCTGATTGACCATTAATCCTTTCCTGATTAAGTCAGCCGCTATCACTGCCCGAAATGAAACATTCTTACTTTTCAAGAATAAGTACAAGTTACTCAACTCAGTGATAATGGGGAGAGTTCTTGCCTTCAAAATTTATATCAGAAAGACTCAAATAAACAAATCTTAACAGATACTGAGAATGTTCTGCAGCAATGAGAAAATGGAGTAAATGGAAACATAATGATTCTAAATGCCAAGCAGTTTGTACCTAGATTTAAATGATGTGTTTGAATGGTTTTGCAATGCATGTGCCAACAAAATCCCACTGATTAAAATCACAGGAGTCTAACTAAGGCAAACCACAGGAAAAAGTTCCAATTAAAGTCAGCATCGACAAATTGTTTCAAGTTCAGTTTCTTCCCATTTACAATAGGGAAATGGAACAAATTACTATTAATAATTGCAGAAGCTCCTGACTTGGTATCTCACAAGCAGGAGCTTTCCAAAATCACATTCTAATGAACTAGTCATCTATATGTAAGACCTAGTAATTCTCAGGGCTATGCCGGTTTAGGTTCCTTATCTCATTGCAGCTACGGTAGCCAGACTGGTCTGAGTATGAAGGGACGAAAATGTACACTGACACTCTTTTACTTATTTCTGCCTTTTCTATCATTACTCTTCTGACTGTCCTATCACTTCCATCTTTACTTTATCTTCGACCATGCACCACCCATTGCTTAACAGTAAAGTGTGACTGCATCGACGTATTTATAAATAGATATTAATAAAGTACAATGAAATTTTTGACAACATGAAATCACCTTAGAGTTACTATAAATTTAATAAAATATACATGGAATATCTTTGGCAAGACCATGAATTTGCTCTTTTGGCTAATCTTATCCAACCCTAGAAACACTGCATCAGTGTATATCGACAAACAAAAGGCACATTTGTCCCTGCTGAACACCAAACAGTGGATATTCTCCAATGGAATCACTACTTATGCATACAGGCACCATGCAATTGCAATTTTAAAATAAATCCTGGAAGGAATTTTGCATACCCAGAAATAATCTACTTACTATGCCAAACATTTGTGAGACAAATTTCATAAGTGGAAAGACTGGAGAACTTATAAATACTGAGAAAACAAAGTAAAACACTAATGTTGCTTGAGAAGGCAAAAACTTAAAATTATTACAAGCAAACAACAGAAAAAAAAACAGACTAGTGGTCAAATATGGAATGAATTAAATGCAAAGAAACCATTAGTCCCTCCATCTCAACTACAATACAAAGATACTACTGCAAAAATCAATGATGGGCCGCAGGTGTCTGAGCGGTCTAAGGCCCTTGCCTTTACCGATCAATGCCATCTCACCTCTGCCTGCCTATGTTCAAGTCTAGGACTCAGCCAATATGGGTATGTGGTAAAGCTAACCAGTAGCTTCCCATGGGTTCTTAATGGGGTTATCCTGCATTCTTCTTCCATAAGTTATAATGGCTGCCATGTATAATAGCCTATCATGTGCTTAAAAATGGTGTTAAATCCACAACAACAATATCAATGAAAGATAATGCAGACATTTTTGATACATACTTTGAACGCTTTAGTGAACTTTTAGCTAAACTTTGTGGAAAAGTCGAAATTATAATCCTGTAACTTTGAATGAATACTTGAATGGCAAAATATCTGGCAAATCTCCTCTATTACTTTGGTTAATATTAAAAACAGAAGTATATTTAACCTAAATGTCAATAAAGATGCAGGAGAAGATGGTATTGCACCAAAGGCAGGGATCGTCCTGGGCTTTGCCAATGTCGCAAATTGCGACTTTTTTTCCTTACTGGCGACAAAATATACCATCTGGCGATTTTTTTGGCGACAGCCTTTTTGGCTGTTTAACTTGTACATACAATCATGGATTTGGAGCGGAGAAATTCAATGGGACCATGAAAGGAAGCCACAGACTTATATTCAGACTTATACAGAGACTTATATTTCCACATAAACAAATCCTGTGTTCGTATTGACAAACCCATCTTTACAGTGCAATGTTACATCATAATCCGCTAATGTTGACATCTGGCATGTGTACTGTATGCTATGATAACACTCAATCATGCTACCAGACTATACCTACAATCGACCGACCTATGAAGACGCAAACGGAAACAGCTACAATTAATTGAACGAAGGCTAATCCTTCCTTATGTTTTGTTTTTTTTAAAATATACCAATAAATAGTTTTGCTGAAACTTCAGAGAAAACTGATTACCTCTGAAGTACCGAATGCTGTGTATAAATACAAAGCAAATGGAAAAAATCTCGATCAGAATTATATACTGTCAGCAGTGCAACATTATCATGGGTAAACAAAAGTTAGACGTTGCATGTTCATCATCTCATCCTAAGAGTAAATTAACAAAATTAACAGCATTTGGATTTAGTGCAAATTCATCGGACAACACAGTCGCTGAACCTGATGTTATTCCTGGCAGTCCAACATCATCTACATGTGGTGATGGTAGTAATGCTTCAAGTGCAAAACCACATCATGATGAACGGGTCAAAAGTTCCCGAAAATTTCTCAACAGCTGGAAACTTGGGTGTCCATGGCTGAGATATGATACAAAGTTAAAGCAGATGTTCTGTGATATATGTATCAAGGCACAAGTCGTCAATTCATTTACAACTGGCTGTGATATGTTTGAAGAAGGAGTGTGTCACCAAACATGAATCCAGGCGTGGTAAGTAAAATATTATGTTAATTTTGCTCACTGATCTTTTACTTTTGCCATCAATCCTGTGTTACGTCTGCAGAGACTTAAACTATGCAACAAGAAATAGCAAAACAAACAAGTTTTGCATAATTGAAAATAATTTATTTCTCAAAATACAGGAGTGAAAGAATTAAATTAACTTACAACATGGTGAATGAGTTCCTATTTCCTAAAGTCCTATCAATTCCAATAGTTCCAAGAAATCCGAATACGTTCCAAAGAAAAATGCTCTTCTGCGCTGAAGTTTCAAATGTACAGAAAGAATTAATTAATTTCCAAAGAATTCAAATAGTTGTTGAATAAATGTAGTTAATACCTTGGTCTTGTGCCAAATTTGTAGATATTACTATAGACAATCTAAAGGCAAGGTTCACAGAGGAGGGGGATTCGATAGTTTTAAGTGCTCTAACCAAATTGTTTGATCCCTATTTGTATGGCTCACAGGCTAACAGTTCCATTCTTTCAGAGGTTTCGGGTATTGTTTCAGATTACCTGTCTACTTGTGGGTTAGGTAATCAGTCAGAGGTTAGTCAGGAGTTGGCTGGCATTGTGGCTTATGCTAGGGTTCAAGTTCTCAGGAATGGTAAGGTGTACAGAGGTGTTAAGGACTTTATTCAGTTGGCAGTGAGATCCAGGGCAACATATCCTTGCGCATCTGCGGCTGCTGAGAGACTACTGGTGTCACCTGTCAGCACTGTAGACTGTGAACGTGGATTCAGTAAGATGAACCTCATAAAAACTGACATCAGAAATAAACTCTGCATCTCAACTCTAGAGAATTTAATGAGAATCAGCATGTACAAATGCAAAGAATTAGACTTTGAAACTGCATTCAACAAGTAGGCAGCCCTAAAATCGCGACGGATCATCATGTGACATTCTATAACATTTTAATAGTGCAAAACAGTCATGTAATGATTTATTTTATAATATTATAGCTGTACTGCTTGTTGTCAATAAAGTAATAACTATCCCGTCTTTTTCAATTTTCATAGCCTATTACATTAACAGACTTGGAAAAATATTCACTACTTATTCTGGCAACAGTTTTTGAAAATTGGCGACAAAATATTGGGGTTGGCGATTTTTTTGGCGACAACTTTTTAAAAGCCAGGACCATCCCTGAAAGGTGTTGAAACTTTCAGCATCTGTAATTGCCAAGTCTGTAACACATATAATTAATTTAAGAATTAGGACAAATGAATATCCAGACCTATTTAAATGTGCTAAAACAATGCCCATTTACATGAGTGAAGTAAAGGATTATACCTGTTACAACAAGCCAATCTCATTCTTACCCACACTGTCTTAAGTTTTTACAAACATGTCACTTGCCTAGTTTACTCATAGGTGAATGACAATAATCTTTTCCACAAAGAACAGCCTGGTTTTAGGAATTCTCATTACTGTCAAAAAACCGTCACAAAACTCACTAACATCTGGTTACTGGTAGATAACATGAATGTTGCTCGTCCTTCAAGTTTGAAGATGATCATTTCATTACTATCTGTTTTGGTTTCTGTGAACACATGAGTGGCTGATCAGGCCAATATGACCTCTGACCTGTCTGTGGCACACTGCACAGGAGATGCCACATGTGGATGCTTGATTAATAGTGGAAATGCTTCAGTTCCAAGATTTATGCTACTCACACTTCTGACAATTCTCCTCAGGTCATAGTCTTGAGCTCCAATATGGATGTTTTCTCAGTTTCTGTCAGGAGGATCAGCAAGAGATACATTATGGTGATTTTCCCTTGTGGCAGTCAATCAACTAACTCCTCACTAATAGATGATTGCTGATTGAGGATGCTGTTTAAATGTTTTGCTCTTCTTTGGAGATACTTTTCTTTGAAAGTGTGTGGTGTCATCAGCGCTCACTACTAGAGACATTCCTGGTGGCTGTGGCACACAGACTGTCTTCAATGCATAAAAGAATTTTCTTCATGTCATTCCTGTCTCTGTCGGACTGAAATTTCATCAGCCTCTTAGATGGGAATCTTGCAACTCTCAGCGTTTGCATTGGACAATCCTCCTTAAGATGTTGAAGTCTACCTGCTTTGATATCTTCTAAATAGGTCTTTTGGAACCATTGTTTCTTGTTCAGTAGTCTCTGTATTGAAACATCATTCTCATTAAACCAATCTTGATGTTTATATGTGGTGGCACCAAGGGTTCTGAAAGAAGCTGAGTACACAGTCTTTGAAGGGTGCCCATTTTCCTTGATATTCTCAGAGTTAGTATCAGTTGTTCCTTGTTGGTGGTATAGTTCTTCAACAAATGCCTGTTTCACATTTTCCAGTTTCAATTTGGAGATGTTTAACTTTTTGGGTGCCTTTTTAATCATGGAGACTATAAGCCTGAAGTCAGTAAAGCATTTTGCACTTCTCAAGGACTTCATCACTTGAGCATCCTGCCTGCCTCTTTTCCTGATGATGTAGTCAATAAGATGCATTTGCATTAGCCTGTCACTTATATTCTTTGGGAGATTAGTGAGCTAATTGACTAGCTGTGACTTGATAGCAAACTTAACACCAGCTTCATGTCACTCTTCTTAACTCTGGCCATGCCAGAAAAAGGTGTAGTCAGCTCCTACTTTGTTCTTCCTCAACTAGGATAGTTTCACTCTGAGCCACTATCTGAATGCTGAATCTGGCCCGTTTCTACCAACCTGAGCTGATGTTCTCCCTGGTCGCTCTGCTGATGTACTGTCCATTAGTATGCTCATATTCCAAGCACCAATGGTGAGTGGCATCACCTATGTCTTCTTGTTAGGTTTTTGACTGCTAAGGTGGCATCCCCATAAGCTGTGGTATGCTGACCTGGGTTAAGGTGAAGCAGGCAATGTGTAGGGCACCTATAATACCCCCTTCTTCATGCTGCTAAAGTGAGAAGTGTGATCCTAAATAGGGCTGCTCAGTTCATGTTTCATTAATTGGGACCTTCAGCATAGTAATTTTGAAATCTTGTGGCAAACAGTCAATTATGCATGATGTTATGTATATTTAATTTAATTGTCTGTTTGTCAGTTTGTTTAAAGAAATTTTTATTTCATTACATGATATTGTAATGTAACATGGTATGCTGGACTTGACCTTGTCCAAAATTGAGTTCATTTCTGTTTGACCTGATAGACTTTTTTAAAATTTTTTATTTCATTTCATGTCAACAACTAATATTAGTTAAATTATTCTCTATGTTTATGAGCTTAATATCAGAATTATTATCAATAGAAGAAGTAAATATGTTTATTTGGGTCAGGGTTTGGACTTTCCTGAGTGAATTTTACCAGGTATGGTTTTGATTTTGTAAACATCAGGATCATTATTGAAGGTTATTTTCCATTAGGTAATGGGTTTTTTTTGTTTAGAAAATGCTAATTGTGACCTGAGGTCAAGTAGAGAACTATATAATCTTGTGATTGTGAGGACTTGGTCATTCGTACTTTAACATCTAGCACTTTCAAATTTTATTATGTTGTGACCAGCTGAATTTTATTTTCTACAAATTATTGAATTCAAGTGATTATTTTCTCTGGAAATACAAAAGTGCTGTGATAAAATTCTTGGATAAAGACATTCACTGGAATTTTTATACTGAATTCAAACCTGGAATTATATTACTGTGATTCAACAAAAGACTGTTGACACATCAACACTCAATAAGCTATAACAGACACATCATCACCTTCAGTTTGGATCTCTTGGGAACCTGTACTGAATTTTATTCAGGACTTTATATTATTAGGACTTGTGTCTGCAATTCTTGAATTATTTTGGGATTTAATTTTTGCAATACCATATGTTCTTTTTTTCTCATTTCCACTTAGTATTCTAATAAATTATTTGTTAAATTTTACAAAGCTTGTTGTCTCTCACTCTTTTCCGTTATTTATTTTAAGAGCATACACTTGTAACAATGATCAGTGCACTCACATGGCCTAGCAGCATCAATGCAATTTAAAAGAAGTCTTGAGTGAAAACACCACGCTGATATGACCACCCATCTAGAAGGAGTAGCAATAACAAGATGTGGTAGCCATATTGGGTCTCTCAGAAAGCACCATTTGCATTAGGACAAACTAGACATACAAGTCTTTTAATGAAATGTCCATATCAAAATGACTATCTGTTCAGTAGCCAATGCAACAAGATTCAAGATGTCATGGTGGCCACATCTGATATCTAAAGGTCACCCCTGTATGACCAACTAGACCTTAGAATAAATGTGTAAAGTTTCATGGCAATCTTCCCAGTAGTTAAAAGGAGTAATGATAACAAACTTGTGCTAACAGATTGACAAAGGAGAATGAATACACTGGATGACATGCCAAAGGATTAGCTCATCTGGTGTATAACCAGCAGAGCTAAAAATTCTCAACTCTATAAAAAAAGTGAGTATATATGGTAAAAGTGGTCTCGAAGGCATACAGTTAGCTACCAAGATACACCACCCTTTTCCAGTTACATTTTAAGGCAAATATTTGATTAATAACTAGATTATAAAGAAAGAATAATTTTAGCAGATTTATAAGTTAGCCTTCAAATTAGTTTATGCTGTATAATGGTAATTGCATAGGATTTTCACATGACTTCCAGTGCTGAACACACTACCAAGCTTTATCCATAGCACTGACACAGTCATAAATAAGCAGTCCATCTTCATTCTCTTTTTCATGTAAACTGTTTGGGAATCACCCGAAAAATGAATGTTAGCCAAACTTTTCAAGAATCTTTTTAAAAATACTTGCAATGCAAATATTTTAGGAAGAAAGGCACAAAGTAACTGCATATCATTTTCAAGATTTACTCCACAAAATGCATAACTTGTTACCTACCTGAAAATGTTCCCTTTTTGGTTATTTGAATTCCATTGTTTCTACTCTGCATACGTGATATAATTGTTTCCATCTGAAACAGAGTAGTATATTTTTTTAATTTTATATCAAACAAAAAGATAATGATCCATACTGACTTGAGTAACAGGATACCAGTATGTTAATTACTAGTACTTTTAAAAATACAGGAAGACTATTTGCACTTGATGAACTGCCAAGCTGTATCTCTCTACCACCAGTATTAGATTGCTATAAAACGTTACTGTAGTTAATTTCTGCTTGGGCTATATATGAGTCACTAAGTTATGACGCTAAAAACTTTGCACGTCTAATGCAACACGGTTGACTAATGGTTAGAAATCAAGTTATTTCTGCCAAAGTAAAACCTGAAAAAAAATTCTACCCCCCCCCACAAAAAAACCAAGACAACCATGATCATGGTAAATTATTGGCAATATGAGGCCCAAGTGGACTGGAGAGTGATCACCTGGCTGATATCTAATAGCCAAATACAAGAGCAGCTGGCTTGTAATCAGGGATAGTAGAATACTTTCTGTTGAAATTTCCAATCCTATTGAATGCATATATTATGAGAACAACTACTACAAAATTTCTCTACCTTTTGTATCTACACCCATGATCAACCATCAGCATCATTTGTCCACAACTGAAAAGCCCTTATGCCAGAATACTTTGTGTTGATGTCTGTCAAATTCTGTTTCGACACTCATAGTCTTGTAACAGATCAACTCATTTCAATTGACCCATCAAATACTGTTTTAAATATTATTATGTATGTAACAGCATGTAAATATTTAACATTAATCAGTGGTTTATCCTACTCATTCACAAATGTGATCATGGATAACAAGAGAACCAAGTGAAGGTTGTACTTGGTGCATGAAATGTTTACTTTTTTTAAATAGGATTGATTATCATTATAATGAAGCAAGATCTTAAGTTTGTAATGAATATAAAATTCCCAAATACGCACACAGAGGTTTGCTCAAGGATGAGCAGAAATTTAATGATTACTTGCAATGAAATCAAATCATCAACAGTTACAGACAGAGCTAGAATCAAGCTTTGGCATTGTTGTTTCTCTAACTAAAAGTCCATCTTCAAAAAAAATAGTTCTGAATCAATAATAACAGTAGAATGTATCTACATTCACATGCAAAAATGCTGGAATGTAATATACAATGTTTTTGCTGGTGAGCATGTGATGAGATTAAAACCTCTTTGTGTAATATTTTTAATGATCTTTCAAAGAGTGTTCATCTTGAAAATACAAGTAATTTAGGCAGAAAAGGAAACAACTTCATTACAAAAAGCAAGTTATTGACAATTATTCCCAATGCAATTATAAACAAGTATTCAACTGTTTAACTACCACCGCAATCTCCCCTCACTATCGACGTCCAAAATTTCCTTATTTTTCAGAGGTACCACAGTAATTTTTGCACACTCGCTTATGATGTGGTCTATATTTTTGCGATTTCAAAATTGCCGGTCACTGACCAAACTGAATATCTTGGATATACATATCACTGCTTATACTGGATAGACTAAGCTGAACTGACCCCATCATAAAGTTGCAGCAATATAATTATGCAACAGTGGCTGTCCATGAAACTGACATGTTGGCTGAGCTACTGTAGACTTTGCAGAATTCTCTTTCAAAGCTGGACACAATGCCTTTTAATATTTACAGACTCGCTCGTTAAAACACACTGACATACATGTATTGTGATACAAATATAAAATCCTGTGAGAATAATGAGGCACATGACAAAATTAATAAAGTTTAATGGTACGATGATTTTAATAACCATGGCTGAAAGAGAAAGCGAGAGAGAAGGAGAGATTTTTATTTTAAAGAAACCAAGACAAAAGCAAATCATACATTATTGGGTCGATCACACAATAAGGAAGATGCTGAAGCAATCTGTAACACTATTGCCTGGGCTATTCAATGATTTAAATAAAGAATATGAGAAAAGCTGTGATCTTTTTTTTCAATTCCCCAGCCTCTTTAAACTTTTTTGCTTAACATGTCTCACACAATGAAATATACATACCAATATCCACAATACAACTTATAGTGCACTGTCTGTATAGCACTGCCACACCAGATATATATGTATATGCTGCACATTTTCACAAGAACTGAGAAGCAAGATAAATATCCATTTACATTTACTACAGAAAAACTTTTTTTAAGCAGACTCTCAAAACACATGCTGAAGGATTTATTTTGCCTACAGCTACAAGAAATAAACTTGCAATTGCTGGTTTGGTCAACTGATGAGTTTAATAATACCAAACGTAAGGGTGAAAGTGATGAAAAAGTATTATCACTGAAATATTTCAGTTGGAGTTAACTTGTATGCTTATTTTCAGTTGATGGAGATACATCATATAGTACATACTGCAAAACTCATTCCAAATCTCAAGTGAATATTGTTTTACAATCAGTTTTTTAACTAACTTACTACCTTTTGACCCAACAATAATTTTTAAGAAGCTGGTGTAAATGCAAATAAAACATTTTGTCATGAAAGAACATGTACAAAATGCCTATTTAGAGACAATTTAACAATTACGCCAACAATGTGAAATTACTGAAATTATGTCCACATTTGCCAAATAGTGATAGGTAAGGTATTACTGACATTGAACTGCAAGTTTCTGCTATAACCTGTGCTCTACACAGGTGTACTACACTGAGGGTAGCACTGGTGCAATGAATAACAACTTGAAACATATACATAAGACTCTTTAAAAGGTTACAAGTGTCTCCGGAAAATGAAGTACTCATCCAACAGTCAATTACTGCATTTAAGTGACCAGGGTTATGTCTAAAGTGAGATGGCAGTGATGCACTCAAAACTGGCCATGATGAATGCACAATCTCTGATCACTCATTAAAGTTTTGGTGGAGGGGTTCAAACAATTGTATTTCAATTTAAACCTCTTCTATAAAGTGCTGGGAAAAACAACAATGTCTGAATATGTTCCTCTTAACTCTGCAATTATACTACAAGTAACTTTTGAGATGACCCCACTGCTTGGCACAAAAGTCAAGCTGCTAACTATACTGGTGGGGAAAAATGTTATGGAACACATATTATCTTTGCATAGGCATTAATTTTAACTGACTTCCATATATCCAAACTCTTCATGAAAACTGAAAGAAAATGTTTAATTGTTCATTTGTAAATTCTAGGTGACCAAATTTGTACCTTTCCACTTTCTGTCTTGTAGTTACAGTAATATTTTGGTGGGGCTAACTTTTTTAAAGAGACATCTAGTACACATTTTATAACTTTTGGTCTACATATACAGCTGAAGTTTAAGAAAATGTTTACATACCAGGACAGATTCAACTCAGCTGGATATAAAAGATTATGTTTGATTCTTGCTTTAATCTAAATAACATTACTGTAATTTATGGAATCATTAGAGCATTATAGCAATGAGTCCATCTGTATTCCTTAATACTCCTCATCTTGATACAATTTCTTGATATATGTAATTGTCATTCTTCTGTCAAAATTCAAGTAGAAGCTTAGGTAAATGGCTAAATAGTGTTACCAAATAATCCTAATTATTTTGCAAATAGATCTACCAGTAGTCAATCCCAGCACGTATGCAACTGAAAACTGAGGGTTGGAGAGACCTTTCCATTTGTATTACTTAATTCCTCTCAGAGAGTGAGCCTGCTAATACATTTGTCACTGTTGACATCACTGTAGAAAATTCCAAATGAGAATGCAGAGGTCTAGGTATTTGGTTCCCCCTTACCTTCTTATGTAATTCACCACAGTGGAGTTATCAGATAACATGAAAATGACACTTCAATGTAGCTTCTCCTGCCACCAATGCATTGCTTTCACTGTGGCTTTCATCTTTAAGATACTGATAAAGCAAGCATGAGTAAGCCACTGTCCACTGTCCTCCTGGAATGATGGAAGGAGATGGGCATCCCAGCTTTTTTGTGCTCATGTCTGTACAAACCGTCAACCTCAGAGGCTGCATCTGCAAGGGAATACCCATCTTAAGCCAAATGAGGTTATCCTACTTCCTGAGATAGGGCCTCATATGCATGGAGACTGGTAATATTTCTTCCAAGCAGCAAAGTTTCAGCCTCCACTAGGAAAATAGTATGGTCTCATAAATATGAGTTCTAGGACAATACTGCATTCAGTCAGTTACCCTAGTAGCTGAAGGAATTCTCAGATTGCAGACTGGGGTTTTTTTGAGGATTGATGCCACCACTGATCTGATTTTCAATGAGCATTGTTGAGGAAGACAGGCTCTAATCAGTTGTTTTGATCTCCATACCCAAATGGGTAAAATGTTGAGGGAATATCGAATTTTTCCTTCGTGGCAAGAAATCCAAGGCTAAGGAGGAGTATATAAAAGGATTTCATGTTCTGCTTTAAAATAAAACTCACCCGATGTTTTCAAATAATGCCATCCTGGTAATTTGATGTCATGGATGTAAAGACAGTCCAGAGCTGTCCCATTATTCCCATTACCCATTACTCTGTGCTTTATACATGTGAAGACCCACAGACTGACATCGAGTCTGAACAGGAGTTCCTAAAACTAGTAAACTGTATCCAATAAGGTAAATCACAGGTCAGAGAATGATGTTGGCATTTGGGACCAGGAAGTCTTAAATAAAACCTCCATGATTTTACATTATGAATAACCTCTAATACCTTTGGAGAAGATTGTTATTTCATGCTGCAGTATGTCTGCCTTCAAAGGGTCTTTGGGTATATCAGTAAAAAAATGAAGGAGGGGAATTGAAGATGATATTGAGGCCCTCTGAAACCACTTGCTGGATCCACAGATCACCATGGCAAATTCTGTCCCAGTAGACAGCCAAAAAACAGGAGTCTTCCCTCCACCAGGATATCCGACAAGGGAAGCATGAAAGTGTCATTTTTTGTTGTAGGGAGGCTGTCATGAAAAGAAACTGAGACAAAAACAATCTCTTCTCTCTGCTTTTTGTCCACCTTTGTTCTTGAGAACTGTGGCCTTCTACATCCATAGGATCAGCAGGATTGCTTCTCTGTCTGCTTTGTCCTCTGGGCATCTTTCCATCCCTTTAATTACTTCCGAAAATATCCCTTTGGTCTAAGAGACTGTTCTATGGGAGAACTGTTTCCTTGATGGCTAGTTCACTTATTTCCTCAAATTGGCCATTGAAAAGGACAGAAGAGAATGGCAGTGATCTAAACTTGGCTTTATGTTGTCATTTATAAAGGTAGATTACATCTCTTTCTGCCAGTCAAAGATTCATCACTGTCATTAAGTCACTGGCTAGTGTGCACTATGCAGCCCTGTTTAGTACCCAACTACCCATGTCATTTGAGAGACAGACTCCAATGCATGTCCAGTGGAAATCAAAGCAGGAGAGGATAACTGTTTTCTTTTTGTCAGAAGACTGCCACAGAACTAAGTCCAACATGGAGCCTACTTCCACGACATTCCAGGCCAACAGCTGTATGTCAGTAAAGGACTTAAAGTCCATTGGTGATAAGGACAGTATTAACATTCCTAGGGCTGCAATGTTTCTGTGTAGTGCTGGGGTGTCTATGAGAAAAACTAGTGTATGTGTTTTATAGAATATCCTACTAAACTTTGATGGCAGGCATCACTGTGAAAAGAAAAGTCAATTGACACCAGGGCCCTTCAATTGCCTGTGTAATCATCCCAATCAGTCAGCTACTCAACCAGACTGGGGAAAGATTTTGAACATTTGAACAGTGGTTCATCTTTCTTGACTAACAGATCAACAGATGCCGGAACTCCAGATGAAGCTGTTAACAGCAAAGGAGGAGTACAAAACTGTTGTGAAAACAAGTGAAATATTTGCTCGATCAAAGCTCAAAAGGAAAACTTTCTCTTTACATTGTTATGTCTAACAAAGATAATGGAACACGTGCTCTCTGTAATCTCTAGCAGATTGTGGAAACAACACCTCTTGCACCACTGGAGATGGTGCTGGTGAAGACTGTCCAAAGTGGTGGCCAACCAAACATACCATTTTATGATTGTATTTTGAAAAACATAATTTTCAATAATTGGGGGGGGGAGCCAACATTTTTTTGGCCAGTACCATACATGTCCCTATAAACAGTAAACACTCCCGCTTAGAGCCCATGCAAACTATTCTCCAGGCAATATACACAACTGCCTTTCATGGAATCAATTAAAAGGTAAGGTGGTCTGAGATGAGCCTCAACTGTTTTCTTAACTGGCTGAAAATAGCTAGGATGAAGCTGTGTCAAGTTCTTTAAACGCTACCTTGGAAGAGCCCATTTGGCTGATTGCATAGGTAAAATACACTAAGCGGAACAATCCTTTCTGTCCGAGTTAGGTACAATCACAGAAAAGTGTGCTGAGTAATAAAGTCATTACATATAACTGCCTTGGATTTAAACGATCATTATTAAAGATTATTGGAAAGTTTGTGATCAATGGTTGTGTTTCTTTGAAGTCAGATTTTACTCCATATATAAAATGTGAAACACGAGTATTTAGGAAGTTGGAATAGTGTACAAGTTGGTTTTATTTTTTAAAGGCAAAATGTCAAAATGTTGATATGATTTAGGAAATGATGGGCCATCTGCAAACTGAACAAAGTCCAGCAAAATTACATTTTTTAACTCCTTTACACAGTTTGACTTTGTGAAACTCAGCTGAATGGGGAATATTTTAATTTTTGCACACACTGCAAACACCATATAGACATTAGTCATTCTGGTGTGTAAGACACCCATCGACATAGCAATGACACCTGGCATGCTTGACACTCCCTTACAGCAATGCAGATGCAGAAAGATCATTTTCTATGACGACAAAAATCAAGAGAATCTTCTGTAAAGTCTGAACATTTAGTCTCATATGAGTGCCAAGATGAACACAAATGACAACTCTATTACCTTCACCCCAACCCAACACCCAAACTAATGAGAGTAGCAAAGACTGCATCGATTTAAGAAAATATTCCACCATCCACTGGATTTCAAAAGACAAAAACTTCGTATATGCATTTTTATTTGATGTCTGTGTGGTTGTGTTTATGTAAGTGTGGGCACATGTATGATGTGATGTGATGATATTGGACAATGCAAAGTCTACCAACTATTTATGGTTTGTGAAACTGATTTTATTTTATTTTCTTATCAGATTTAAATTTCCAGTAATTTTAGATAGGCTTATATGAAAAGTTAACTCGTTCTCAATTAGACAAAATTTCCATTTTAGGTTACATGCACTGACATCTCTTGGAAGCACGAAAAACAAAACCCTCCAACATTGCCTGGGAATATGCCAAGTATGTGCATGTAATAATACTAAATTCACATGTCTGTATTTAAAAATAGTTCTATATGCATGTTATAACTATGTTAGTATGAAAACACTCTTACCAGATATGTGAATGAAACACAATCATGTTTGTACAAATACTGTTTTCATTAAAATTAATGTATATCCCAAATGAGATAGTGAACATTTCCAATTTTGCAATATTTCTGCACCAATAGAACTCCACATTATTCTTATCCCTTCATCTACACATAGGCATAAATCACAAGCCTGTACAAAATATTTCACTTCAATTTTCAATATAAGTTAACATTTTTCAAATTTTTGAAAGTTGAAGATTCATGGATTAAAAAAACAAAAACACTTCCATCATTTTCTTACTGAGGCTTTAGATGCCTAAGATGGGAGCATAAGGATGTAATGTAGTTGTTGTTGTTGTTACAGGGTTTAGCGCCATTTTTCAGCACAAATAGGCTATACATGGTGGCTAGTTTAAATGGTGGAGGATGAACCCAGGAAAAACCCTAGAAAGAACCACCGATCCACGAGAAGCTACTGGCAAGCTTTCTCACATAACCAAACTGGTCGAGCCTGAGACTCAAACCCACACAGACAGAGGTGAGATGACAGTGATCCCTAATGGTGAGTGCTTTAGACCACTTGGCTACTCTGGGCCCTGGATGTAATGTAACTGACTCCAAAAGAAATGAATTAGATAAAGCTGAAACTGGCACAATGCTCTTCTAATACTGCAACAATATAGAGGATTCTCATGATGCAAAGAAAGTTCTAAATCTGTGTAGGACTGGTGTACAACTTCCTCAGTACACTAATTAATGTAAATCTCTGCAATCTGCCTGACACAGACACTGACAAATGTCAGGTGCATAGTAATACTGAATAAGCACAAATTAATTGGAGTGTATGAAATGGTAGTTTTTCATACATTACATTGACATTGCTGAAATCAGTATTGTTCGATCCCAAGCTCAGCCCTGCATATGCCAGTGCAGATCATGTATTTAAACCTTGGCAGGGTTCTTGAAAAATGTGGCCATTTCTTCTGGTAATGACACCTTATTTCCTAAAAAGATAAGTATTATGCACAGTATACAAAAGACAAGGCAAGTTTAATAAGCAGAAGCACAATCCAAATTTACAGTGTGTAAAAACTGAACACATTAATTTGCCATTTCTTACACTGTAAAGTCACATGAACCAACTTTTGCAACTAAATTTCTATTGTTGTCAGAAGTGAGATGATCATTTAATACAAATAACCTATGTGGGAAAGAGGATGACTGATTGAATAATGATGCCATTTGACAATCATGAGATTAAGCAATGCTGCATAGAAGAGATGACTGTTCACAAGTTCACAGAGCTCAAAATTGTGATTTTTTTTCTTCCCTAAGTCACAGGAATGCCAAATTAAATTTTTATTGAACCTGCCTTTCTCAATATACTCAGTGCAGAAAGCACACAAGATCACAGCCTCTCCTGGTCTTGTTTCATGCATTTGTGTTCATTTGTCCAGCATTTCCACTGGCAGTAAGATAAATATACTGTTTTCAGGCCCTCTACTACACATACCATTTTATATATTTAAATTCTAATACTATTGAAAACAAAAATTAATGGATTTTTTTAATGCTTCTATCCCCACATTACAGAAACAAGCTGAAACCAGTCTACTGGGGTCCGGAAATGTTACAAAGGCGCAGTGATGTATGGCCAAGTAATCAGCTTAAGAAGGCTCAAATGTACACAACAAGCTGCTAATTAAGTACCTTACTGCTGTAATCTGGAGACTTTAAAGTCAAATGTGGAATGTTTTATGAGGTGTTATAAGTAACCATGGGATCCACATTCGTCCATGACGGCTTTTGAGTCTCGGCATAAACATTGGCTAACCTTTGGCAGAGGTCAGATAAAAAGTAGAGACCAACACAAAAATATTTCAACATAAACATGACTTAGTATTTTGAGTTTTATCTTGTTTAATTGTTATTGTATTGTTCAAGATGTTTTTAGACAAATATTTAAGGATACCTCACATATATATTATTATCTTTTTTCAATTCATGTTAAAATGCTCAAACGTGCGCTTTCTACCAATGCTAAATAACTACTGGCTAAGAAATATGAGACTCAGGAAGACATTATCCTTGGGATGAACATGGCTTGGAGAAGTACTGGAGAATAGTCAGCAGCCATAAAAACCCAGCCACAGGAAAACCAAAGCCTGAACTTCTTTGTAGTCTGAACATTGTTGTTTGGTCATTGCCATTTCTAATGCTATTCACAAAATAAAAATCAATTCAAGGGGAAATCTGGACCAGAAAACTACTGAGAGCCTGATAAGGGTGAAACTTAATAATCACAATGAATGTCATCAATGGTCACAAATCAGTGATCTTGTGAAAGAAAAAAAAAATGGATATGGATCTTATAAAAAATTCTTTGCAGTGAACTTTGATGTATACAACTTATCCTTTTCACATTTAAATGACAATTCACTGACTCATTCATTCATTATTATCCTAACAATTTTCATTAGATTCTGTTTCATGTTCAAAACTGGGGCCCCAAGTGGCCGAGTGGTCTAAAACACTCACTTCGAGCCTCGGATTCGGCCAATGTGGGTGTGTGAGAAAGCTTGCCAGTAGCTTCTCGTGGGTCGGTGGTTCTTTCCGGGGGTTTTCCTGGGTTCTTCCTCCACCATTTATACTGGCCGCCATGTATAGCCTATCTTGTGCTGAAAAATGGCTTTAAACCCTACAACAACAGCATGTTCAAAACTTGCTAATTTTACTGTCATATGAAAAGAATACATATTATGTACAAAACTCCATTTGTTTTCTTTTCAATCCCCTTAAAACATGCAAATTTTATGTCACCCAAAAAAATCTGCTGGTTTAGAAACCAATCTACTGATCAAAATTTGCAAATCTATTTATTTGACATCCAGATTCTGTCACATATGTTTCTTAGTCTCTTCTCTGGATCATATTTTTTAACCACTCCAGTGGCCTAGTAGTTAGAGCATCTGCCTCAGATGCAGGAGGTCGCAGGTTCAAACCCGGTCAAATCATACCAAAGACTTATGAAAATGGTACTAACAGCTGCCTCACTAGGCACTCTGCATTAAGAGGTTAGTGTTAGAACTGGTCAGCCTGGTGTCAGGATAATATGACTGGGTGAGACATCATGCTACATGTCTGTGGCATGATGCCCCAGTGCTAGACATCACTATATACTGTCACACTGCAGACATTGTAGCGATTATGACTGAAAAATTGTTAAAGCTATGTTAAAATTCCAAATCACACACATGGATCATATTTGTGACCAGTGATTAATCTACAATTTACTCCAAAGAGTCCTAGGACTCGCATATTTTTAAACAATGAGTCCCATCCAAAGCTACTGAGTACCAGCAAAACAGAGATCAGTCCCATGCAGCATCAACAGTAAATGCTGCTGCTATTAAATGGCAAAATTTAATGGACATACATGTACACATTGCGATAAATTAATTTTCTTTATTTATAAGACAGAATTATTACAACAAGGACATTATTGACTAAAAGATCAACTCCTGCTGTATTTAAGATTTTAGTTCATAAATTTGTCTGTCTTTCTTAGATCTCCAAGCCTATAATACCGAGTTGAGTTTAAATATTCAGCCTGTTTCTAGATTTAATTAAGCTTGCTGGCAGTCACTAAAGATTTATAATTAATATTACTTTTTCTGAGAAATCAACATCTTGAACTCCCAATTCATGTAAAAGATTCACAAAAGAATTAAATTTGTTCAGTGGGATGTTTTTGTCAACCATCCATTTAACAACCTTCATTAGGGCACTTGATGCTTTATCTTGTTCAGACATGAGCTTTGCAATACATTTTTCAAAATTATCTTGTAACGCTGGGGCTATCACACATAATTTGCTATCACAAGATTTACACATCTGGTTAACGTTAAAATTTTGAAAATTTCTGTTCGTAGCAATCTTATTCATACCACTGACCTTTTTACTGTCTATGCATTTCTCACAATACATCAAGTCCTCATTTTTATTCATACCACTACTGTCAAATCACAGCCATGAGCATGTTTTTTGCCACTTTGGCTGAAACTGTCGATTTTGTATCCATTACACTGGAGGCACATGTTTACATCCTAAATATCTGATGAAGAAACTGCATCTGATCTGAGGAACGTGAATCATAAACAAAATAACAAGTGTCCTTTGCTTAGGGTCAATTTCCATTATCTTCTTTGGTGGCATTTTCAGCAGCAACATGAGGGGAACTGATTACAACCCATACTAGTCTACTGTAACAAAGTGAACCATACCACGTGAATGATGCAGAAATAATATTTGCCTAGTGAGAAGAAAGACCTGGTAAATAAATAAAAATCACGGTATGTTGCTGTTCCTTGAAAATTTCTTGCATCCAATGGAATACACATATGAACTAATAAGTCCCTGCAATTTTCTGTGCTTCCTGGACACAGGACAATGGGGTAGATTAATCACTGTCTGATCACACTCTCTCTTGTCATCATCTAATTTCTGCCATTCAGATGCAGCTGTGCACCTTGCAAATACTTCCAAACTGTTTATAATGGCCACCAGACAATGCAATGAATGTTTATCAACAATGATATAAATATTAAAATGCATTGTCTAGTATAATTCTGGAATATTTGTTGAGCCAGTTAACGCAACCTTTTCCAGTCCGTCAATTCCATTCAGATTCCTTATACCAGTTGTTATCATCAGTAATGAAATCAGTCCTTGGGGCCACTATAACATGCTATAGTCTGAATATGCCTCCCCCTTTGTTTGTATCCCCCGAACGATTTCAATAACGGAAATCTTTAATGTCATAAAAAGCACACAGAACTTAATTCATTGATTGATTTATAATTTCTAGCCTGAATTGATCAGAGTGGCCGTAACACTGCCATTCTCTGTGCCTTTCACGCTCAACGGACTTTCCATACTAACATGGCGCCATGTTATGTACACTATAGGTGAGTCTATTTCCTCAGACAACATTGTGATGTAGTTCATCCTGTTCAGTAACCATCAGATAATTCCATAAATTACCATAATGTTGAGAATTTAAAGTTATATCCTTTGCACACATGTACACAGAAATTACACTGCTTGTTAAATCCAAGTGAAAGGTAAATTGGTAGTTGTCAGTCTTTTCCTTTGCTTGATTCAACATTGTAAATATCAGAAGCAGACATCATAGCATTTTTCTTCTGTGTACATACATGTGTAGTCATGCATATACCCCTTCGCTGAAAATTTCCAGGAACTGGAAATGACTGGTGAACGTGGTCATCTTTTACACTTAAAACTTCCATTTGGAATGAAACGTGCATCTTTTATCTCATTTGTGCTTTTTGTTTTTTAAATTGGTAGGGAGTTACAAACAAATGGGAAGTATATTCAGACTACAGTTCCATGTGCATGAGGACTGTTTTGACAATAATCAGTCATTTACTTGACAAGTGGATGAGTAATTTAACACCTGTCCCTTTCTGCTGTATTTTATCAAGTGCAGAATATTGGTAGGTACTCGATTAAACATAATAAGCAAATCAATTAGACTGTAATGGTAATAAGGATTTGCAACCACTTCTTAACTATTATTTTGGTAACCAGCAGTAATTTTCATGGCTGTGTTATAGTGATCCTTCATTAAAATCATTAACCTCAGGATTGTGGATTAGCATTAATTTTAAGCCTTTAATTCATGTCAACTAATTAAAGTTACACATTATATGTTATTTGTTATAAATAAAAAATTGAAATGTTAGAAGAAACTCTGACTAACGTAAAAGTGAAATGTTTATGGAGTTAAATGTCTTTTGGTCATAAATCCATTGCATACATCTTACAACAAAATGGATCTCACTTGACAGTTTAAAAAATTTAAATGTTCAAAGTAACTCTAATGTAAAAGTGAAATGTTTATGGAGTTAAGTGTCTTTTGGGCATAAATCCCTTGCGTACATCTTACAACTCCACTAAAATGGATCTTACTCAACAGTACTCAGTATTCGTACTGTTAGTCCTACAATATAAGACACAGCACATGTTGTTTTTGTTTAAGTGCTATGTCTTACTACCCAAATAATGGTCTTGCACAGCCGGTTCCGATGTCGGTTGACATCGGAACGAATAGTCAAAGTTTCAGGAATATTTCGCACACTTGACAGCCTATATTGACACTCTTCCACTAATGTATGTTTAATTAATATACTTACTGTGCTGTCTTTATCCTGGTGGAATCAAAATATGACACTAGCAAATGGACGCATTTTTATGTTCCGTTGACATACATTTGAATTTATTGCAATGCGACCGTAGTCAACATACGCCGAAGTATGTTCAAGTAGGTTCATATGTGGGATATGTTTCCTGAACAAAACGAAATGTTGCTTACAGTTCCAATAGGCATAATATATTTTTAATCGTTTCGTTAAAGAATAATATTTCAACTTAATCCAATTTCGGCATTCCCAGCTTTCATCACTTTCCAGCCAACTGAAATGAAGGCCAATGAAACTTTGAAAACAGGTCCATTTCTTTTGTGAGAATTTGAATTTATTAGAGAAAAGTCCTCAGGGTAAGTACAGTCTGACAAAAACATTATAACTTTACTTTGTAGAAAAGCGTCGTTATTGGTTGCCAGTTGTGTGTGATATTCCTGAAAATTTGACTTTCGTTACACTGTTAGTCGACATCAAAATACACTACACTGCGCCGTTAGTTAGGCAGTAAGACCCATCGCTCCCTGATCGCGTCTTACGTGGTAGGACTATTCGTACTGTCTGTTGTGCAACTGTGTTTCTTAGTAAAACATTTTACTGGCAGAGGTATTCTCCTGTTTTCCTCTCCCTACTGCTTGTTATCTGTATCGATAAGCGGATTTTTACCGAAAAATATAACATGCTGAAGTTCGAAGCACTGTACAATAACACAGCTGATTTAAAGGGTCAAAGAAGGTGACTTCAAGCTATGGTGAAATTACTTACTCTGGAAAAGACCATATGTCTTGGTTCAGTGTCTTTCTTTGAATCCATACTAACTTGACAAATGGTCATATTTATCAGAATTATTAATCACATGCAAACATAATTTTATGGAGTTCACTTCCTCATCTTTCTTGTTCCACTTCACTGCACAGAGCAGACGGAAGCTGAAGTAGCTAGTAGCCGCTTATATCATTAAACAAAGCTTTTTATCACGCATTCTTGCATTTAAGATCTGTATTTCCCATTAGCTTACAAAATTACTTATTTTGAACAGAAATTTGATGTATTTAAACCTTACAAAAATAACATGAAAATTATGAATAGACAAAAATTGAGATTGGCTTCCATATTATTTCCTTATGTTAGATTTTATAACAAAAAATACTTGTATACCAGTCAGCTTGTAACTCAAGGCCCGCTATTCATCCATTTGTCCTGCCGCACGAGGGTGACGCGGTAAACAGTAACGTCGAAATAAACCACATTATTAGAAAATGGGTGACAAAATTGATATGAGCCTTGATGAAATCATAAAGTTAAACAGAAAACCCGGAAGAGGACGCGGAGGACAGCGGCGAGGAGGTAATAATCTTAGAGGCGGACGACGGCCTTTTCAGAACCGAGGCCGCGGTGGAGGCGGTCGGGGAACTTTCAGGGGAGGCGTCCAGAAAAGAAGGCCAGGGGGTAACCGATCCCCGTCTTTTACACGAGTAAGAATCTTTTTAAAGATTTTATTAGCTAAACATTCACACATATCACCAATTAGCCCCCACCCCGTTTTTTTTACGAAACGCTTAAAATGTCTTTAGTCCTACAGTGCAAGACGTCTACATTGATATGTATGCTCTTTGCGTCGACGTCGTACTGCCTAAATTAACGGCGTTGTTTGGCGTATTCCATGAAGCAGTCTCTCTCTCTCTCCCTCTCTCTGTCTGTCTGTCTGTCTGTCTCTCTCTCTCTCTCTCTCTCTCTCTCTCTCTCTCTCTCTCGTAATTTCGTTGGATTCAATTTCAGTTTCATAGCATGTTGAAACCCTTGTAAACAGCTGATTTCATGACAATTTATGATGATTAACATGAAAGTATTTTTACAACAAATGAAAAAGGCGTAGAATGTTGGCATTATTAGTCTAGACATTGTGACAAAATGCAAGTGTTCCAAACATCACAGAAGGAATTAAAGAATGTGTGCTAAAAGACGCATATTGTGTATTGAGATATAAATGAGCATAGATGTTGCCAGTATATAAAGTGTACTCTGAGCAGTATTCAATTTGTATTTAACTGTTAACATTTAAAGTGCTTACCACAAAGTAAGTCTCACTGCCTATAAAGGTATTGCAGTGTTTGTTTCAGGTAGGCAACTGTTTAAAAAAATCTGGGTTCTTCAGCTTGACTTGGTTGTTATACTAAATTTAATTAGCACATTGGCCTTGGAATATGAGCAGCAGGGAGGCTGAACAGACCACCATTTAGAGCAGTCCGTTTTTTGAAAATAAAGCTTCCTACAAAAATGAAAATAAAAGGCCAATAACACGAAACCAAGGTCTCTAACTGGGTTAGCGCATTTTTATTTTATCTTTTGACGCGTGTATTTTCAAATTTTTATGCATTCTCATCTACTGACACAGGACACTCACTGTTGGTCATCCCCTCCCTGCTGCTGTAGGTAACAACATGGTTAGGTGTTGTAATTAAATCATTATTATATCAATAATAATGCTAAACATGGAATCTCATACAGCTGAACTAGCTTGACAGTGACTAGAAGCAATTAAGAAATATCTCCCCATCCGTGATTCTGTCAAACAACAACTACAAGTGCATCAGGAGTCTCGGGCAGAATTTACAGAAAGTGCAGAACAGTTATTTAAACCGGTTACAAAGGCTACCAAGGTCTTCTTCCCACGTTGGAGCAAATCGCTAAAGCAACTGGAAAAAATAGAAAAAAGAACTAAACAAACAAAAACGATTCTACGAGAACTTCCAGGTGAAATAGCTGCTGCTCAACCAATGCAAGAAATACTTAAAGGTATTGACCAAGCTCGTGCTGAAATAGGCAATATAAAGACTCTTATACCAGTACCAGAATCAGAACCAGAACAATCAAAAGTCAAAACTGAACTGATTGATAAATTTCTGAAAATAGTATTGCCTTCATAAAAAAAAACTTGACAGCATCAAAAAATTATGTTTGCCGCGCAAAGTTTTAATAAGAGAGAAAAAGTTTTGAAACCAGAGTATGTTGATCATGTTATAAGTCGTGATAACTGGTACAAATGGATATTTCGCATACACTACGAAGTTGATCAGACCTGAAATAATGATACAAGATCTATTACATTTATCAATGGAATAGATAGATATTTTGCCTGGTTACAGTGACAACAATTACAACAACAACAATCACAACTAGTTAAGAGAGCAAACAAAACAACAAGTAAGGAAGAAGAATGGTATGATGCAAATCCTGCCTCCCCCTGTGCCACTGGAAGTGGTCTCATCGCTCCTGGTACAGGTACCAGGGGAAGTGGTCTTATTGCTCTATGCTCCAATAATGTCCTTGCCGATGTTGAACAACTAGAAATTCAGATTGGCAGAAGACGAGCCCGTAATAATTCCCCAGAAATCATTAATGAAGCAGCATTTGTTTGTCAGAGATTATTCACGGGCAGTATCATGGATGTTAATGTTTATCGGTCCTATATTGATGAAATTGTTGATGATTACTGCAGTGATTAATGCAATTAGATCAATGACAAGAAAATAATATCAGTTATTTTGGCCATATGACTTTAAGAGATTAATAGAAACTACATTATAACAAATTTTAACAGAGTAACCAAATTACATTATTATAATTGCAGGTTAGTAAAAATGCTTAATCAACTACCCTTAATAATTTTTTTTTATCTTGTTGTATCTTATTGTATATACTTTCTAAAAGTTCGCAATAATGGCACTTTCAAAGAATTTTAACCGTGTTTGAAACAACCCCTGTACCATGTCATCATCAGTCCCGTAGTCTGGTATACCGTTGGTGCACCGCACAAGACTGAACAACCAGCTTCCTCCATTCCTCTCAAATGTGTGCCTCTCTTTCTTCTTCCTTGTACAGTGCCTTGCAGGATTGTCTTGGCAAGACCCGATGATCATGAGACATGCCCATACCACTGCAGTTTACATTTTTTCACTGTGGTCAGGAGGTCTTCATGAGGCCCAATGGCTTGTCTGATCCTTTGCCGTATTTCTTCATTGGTGATGCTGTCTTTTTATGAGACGCCGAGGATCTTTCGGAAGCATCTCATCTCTGGCCTGTATCCTTTTCTCTAAGTCAGTTGTTATGGTCCATGAATAACAGGCATAGAGAAATATGGAGATCACCAGTGAGTGCATCAGTCTGACCTTTGAACTGAGTGCGATGTTCTTGTCGTTCCAGATAGGCTTCAGTTTTGTCAGCGCTGCTGATGTCTGCACAATCCTGGAGAGTACTTCAGGCTTCAATCCTTCATCTGTTACAATTGCCCCCAAATACTTGAAGCTGTGGACTGTTTCTAGCTTCGTACCTTGGACCCTGATGTCAGTGCTGATGCCCTTGGTGTTGTTGGTCACCAGTTTGGTCTTCTCTGCACTGATTTCCATGCCGTAGGCTGCAGAGGTTTTGTCAAGGCTCTCTACTAAGCTAGCTAGTTCTTGCTCATTTCCTGCTAGTCCATCAATGTCGTTGGCAAAACGTAAGTTGGTGACTGTTCTGCCTCTGTTGCTGACTGTCCCTTCATGCTTTTCAAGCGCATCAGCACTGATTCTCACGAGAAAGATGTTGAATAGTGTGTTAGAGAGCAGACAGCCTTGTCTGACTCCGACTGTCATTCTGAACCAGTCCTATATGCGCCATTGAAGTATACTGCACTGGTGGCCTTGTCATAGAGGTGCTCTGTTACTGTGATGAGGTTGGCATTGATGTTGTACAGTCTCATGGTTGCCCACAAGGCTGCATGCCATACCCTGTCAAATGCCTTCTTGAAATCCACGAAGATGTGGTACAGATCTTGCTGGTGTTGGAGGTACTTCTCACACAATATCCTGAGGTTGAAGATCTGCTCTGTTGTGCTGCGCCCTGCTCTGAAACCTGCCTGCTTCTCGCATAGCTCTCAATAAAATTTTTGGTTGAGAGACCTCCCACCTAACCGCATCGCTACCTACAGCAGCAGGGAGGGGATGACCAACAGTGGGTATCCTGGGTCGGTAAACAGACGCATGAAAAAATTTGAAAATACAAGCGTCAAAAGATAAAATAACAAAAATGGACTTACTCAGTTAGAGACCTCGGTTTAGCATTGTTGACTTTGAATTTTCATTTTTGTAGGAAGCTTTATTTTCAAAAACTGACTGCTCTAAAAAGTGATCTGTTCACCCTCTCTGATGCTACATGCATTATGATGTAGTTTGATCCATGCTTTAAGTTTTACAAATACGTGTTTTAAATACAGACTTCCTAAAACACCATAATGGCTGGTTCCCACTTTGGTTCCTCTTCATATGACAATTTTGTTTGGCAAATAATAGCTGATGTTAGTGACAATGACTGACTTTTAAAGTTATAAACTATATCAGATTATTGGAGCTGGGAAAATGTTAATGAAGATAACATTGATTGATTTTGACCTGAAAATGAATACACAGCCAATTAAAATACCAACAGTTGAAAAGTGTAAAGCAATATTCATTTCTTTTCTCAACTTGGCACTGCAGGATCTTGTGCTACAAAAAGTATATAGCCCTATAAGGTGTAAGGTAAATTCAGTAAATAAGAATCTAAAATGAAATTAAGAAGTAAAGATATTTATTTCATTGAAATATCTTCTTCTTAAAAAGGACACTAATGGATTCGTGGACTTGAAACCCTAATATAGCTTTATGGAGCAAATAGGAAATGTGGCATAATAATGAGCAAAGCTCTGATTTAAGAAAGCAAAACTTTTGCGAAGCTTATGCTTCGTTTGTGTTATTTTGGAACAGAAGTATTGACTGAGGAAAATTGTACATAACAACCATAACAATTTCTCAGCTTGTTCAGACTGGCTAATCTAGCTATGCATACCCCTTCATACAGCAGATTGAAGGGGATCTAAGCACATTCAGACACAGATAAGGCACAGATTAAGCTGAGAAACAATCTGCAGATTAATGCTTATGCAGCTAGATGCAACACCTGTAAAAGATTTAGATTTCAAGAGAACTAACAGATTGGAGCAGGAAGAGAGACGAATATTGACATATTAGGTCAGTATTGAACTAGACAGTTTCCTTCTCCGTTTTTTTTACTCCCCCCACCATTCTCTCAATAACTTGTGCCCTGTAATGTGGGGTCGGGTGTGGATCCCATTTTTTTTAAACCAGAAAATACCAAAAAGATTTATCCCTATTTCCTGAGCTTGAAGAAAATGCTGATCAAAATTAGTAACTGAAACATTGATATATCGCTCATTTTTTGGTCAAAAATGGTAGATAGGACCTGGAAATTTTAATCACCATTTTGAAATTATCAGCTTTTAATAGAAATCATATAATGGTTACATTTCTTTGCAAACAACATTCTTAGTACACTGTAATTAAAGATATTCAAGGAAGTTTCAATCAATGAAAATGTCACTTACGCCCAGCGTATGCAGTATATTAATATTTAAATGCCAATTGTATAATTTTCATTAAGTGAAATTTGTGTTTTGATTTTATCTTTTTGTTCCTCTTAAGTGTAGTCATCATAAATGCAATGTGTATTTAAACGTAAAATGTGTCATTCTACTGTAACAGCTATGTCTGCAAGCATTTCTCTGAGAATGTAATTAAGTGGCGATCGTGTTTTGATAACAGAGTTGCGAAAGTATTTGTTGTATTGTTGCACTGAATTAAAAGCTGGCCTCCTTTGTATTATCACGTTAATTTTATGTCTTTTGAATCTAATAAAGGAGGTGGAATAAAAGAAAAGTTAAAAGGCATCCAAAATCTGGCAGCCCTGGTCGTATGTCAGGTAAACTCAATTCAGTTGCTCAGTTGAACACTGTTATAAATGTTATTGTGTATGTAACATAATTAAACTAACTGTGATCAAAGATAGAAAGGCAACCAAGCGAAACAAATACTTCGTAAAATAAAGAGCTTGGTTTCATTGATATGGATCATTGTGGGCAAGCGAGTTTCAGAGAATTCCTAACTGGCACTTAGAGATATCCTCAAGGATGATAAGAAGTTTCACAGATATTTTGAAAATAAATGTCATTTATACAGAATAACGACAACTTCATTAGAAAAAATGTGTTATTAACAATTATTATCGACATGATTGTTAAACGATGATTCAGTCATTAAACAGCCCAGTTCCCTATTCCCGTCCACCCACACGTTTTTTTTCAATGTGTAAGTGGATTTTTGTTAATTTTTGGAGGTCCCTTGATAACTAGTGCCTCGCTTATAGTGCGGTCTATGTTTATGGACCCCGTTGTGTGCGACTTATTAAGGGAGATGTGTATTTGCAACAAAGGGGAACTGCCCCTTTAAATAAAATCCTGGCAACATCTCTGAATGTACACTTGGGTGTGTCGTTAGTTTTTTATCAAACAATGATAAGGCAGTGACAATCAATTTACAGGTGTCTTAGTCTCCTTATATACTAAGATCTGGCCAGTGCAACTTTGCCTAATCCCTTTACAATCACTTTGAGATTGATTGATAGCATGCATTCTACTTCATTGATACTAATTTCATAGAAACAGATCACATAAAAGATAAGTTTGCCTTAAAAAAAACTTGAATACTGAGGACTTGGCAGTTGGAATTTGTGCATCCAAAATTAAAAAAATAAGTTTATTTTTACAGCATTTCGACATCCTGGAGAACTCTGAAAGCTGTTGTATTTTTTCTCACAGATTTTTCAGAGTTCTTACATCCCAAGCAGCACAACAAAAATTCACCTGAAGTGATGACATTCTGAACTCATTTGATGTTTCTCACCATTCACATGATCATGGATATAAATTGATTTGTATTATTAATTATTGGTTGCTTGTAACATTTTGATATTTATTGCAGCTTATTATTAGTTTCTGAATAAAGTTCTGTAGGAAGCAGGGATTCAGTTTTGCAATAGTTTGCACAACATCACTCATTATTATAATATTATACATGTTATATCCACAATCACATGACCAGTCTTGCCTGTGTTCAGAGAGTTGGTGAGTCAGGTAAATATTCTATTTATGCTGTTTCAGTTTATGATTTAACTACCAAGATAATGTAGATACAACTAAAAAATTATCCCATAGTCAAAATTGGGTGGGGTGGGGCAGGGGCAGTAGCTTTGTTTGATCTGCTTTGCCAGTGAAATGAATGTCAGTTTTCAAGATGTCTTGCAGAGTTGCCCATATTAACACTTGCATAGCTTGGTGAATTGATTTAGTTGTACTATACTTCATCTGATGCCTTTTTCCTAACCGATATAAATCCCAGCACAGGAAAGTGGTAGCCAAAGAATGCCGTGTCATTTGAACTAGTTAACTATTTTTAATGAAGCAAAAATTTCTAATAATATTTAGCTGATAGAATAGTTTATTGCTATCATGTAACATGGACTATACATACAGCAGGAGCACTACACTGATAACTTTGGACAAATTGCTCAAAATCTTCTAAAGCTGCATAAAATATACAAATATTCTGCATAACCTAATCTATGAGTAAAAATTTTTTAATGAAAACTGAAGGTCCCGGACCAGAATTACAAATAATTCTGGTTATTAGATATTTTCCATGAAACATTTTGACTTGATTTCATTTGGTTGCTTAATAGAACTTCAACATCTATACAAAAGTTTGTGATGGTGATAGAGGCTTTGTTTGCATCAACATTTTTTATTTGTATGCATGCCAGACATAGTACAAACCATTAGTCATTCCTTTTATCTTTCTAGACTAAACAAGTACCAGATGTTTGGAAGCATGACCTGTTTGATGGTGGAGCCAGTACTGGTAGAAGAGGTGGTTTTTCTTCAGGTGGAGGTGGTTTGACCACAAGTGGAGGCACTGGAAAGCTGCATATCTCAAACTTAGATTTTGGTGTCAGCGATTCTGATATCCAGGTGTGATATAATGAAATTTATATATTTAGTGTATGTAAAAAACATAAATCAGCATTGCTAAAAGTTGCAAGGGAACAAATGTCAACTAGTCACTGTCTGGCAATCTTTAGAATCTAATGTGGCAGCTCTGAAATTACATCATTAGTTTCTGCTTGCAAGTTTTGCATCAGAAACTGTCATCACATACAGTTTAATGCACAGCCTGATCCCGCTTCTGACTGATACCACCCATTCGTATATTGTTGCTGTTTGACAATAATGGTTCACAGGCTGTGAAAACAGTCTTAGTGACAGACATATATACAGTCAAACCTACTTATCTCGACCTCTGTTATCTCGAGAACCTGTGTATGTCAAGCATTTTGTTTCAGTCCTGAAAAAAATCCTTCTTTGTTATGCTATTTTTTCCCTGCTTACCTCGACCCCTGTTAAGGTGATAACCCTGTTATGTCGGGCATAAGTTTCGGTCCGAAGTAACATGTGGACCCGCTTAATTTGACGAAATGCAACTTTTAACATCCACCTCAGAGAAATTTCACAAGAAATGATTCGGCATTTGCACTATTACCGGTACCTCGTACCAGCAATGATAGAAAAGGTCGCTACAAGACCAAATTTTACCGGTGCAAATGCTAATCAACCAATCTCATAAATGCATGGTTTATCATTTGCATAGAGTGGAGAAGATAATCTTGTAAACAATGCTTTAGAGTAAGGAAATTGAATGAATGTGTTTCTGACCTATACATAAGCTGCGTTCAAAATGGACGTTATCACATGTCAACACCGCAACAGTATAGTTCATCCCACACAGCATCGCGAATTTGATCTTATCCATAACTCAGAAAATTATCAGGTTAAATACTTAATTCGTTTTACACAACATATTTAAAACAAATTCGGTAATAAGGTGGTTCCATGCTTAGTGCGAGTGTAAGCCTTCAACTTCAGCATGGCTAGATCACACGACTCACAATAATCTATAAATAGAAACCCGCAAAATTCCAAACTAAGCTCTCTGTCTCCCCCCCCCCATGGTTATTAATTTGTTTTGAACAAGAGTAAATAAAAGCACCAACGGTATTGTAAAAAAAAAATCCATAGTGCCCAGTATTTTGTTTTTATGAAATTGTCAGTCACAGTACCATGATTACATATTCATCAACACAAACGGAACAAAAGCAGAAAGCGACTGATAGGATTAAAATTTGAAACAGAAAGAGGAGTGCTTTCATTTGTATTGTTTTGTCTTGAATATCAGTCTTGCAATGCTCCATCAAAGAGATTAGCCGACACTCCTTCTGGTGCTGTGATCTTGCCGATGATCACTGATCAAAGTCGGGAGGGATATGGGACTACAACTGCATGAATGGAATAAGTTGGCTTCATACAGAATTTGATGTTGAGACAGTTAACTTTAAAGACTTGAAACACGTTTTGCAGTTTGTCGGTACATGAATACCGACGGCCCCATCTTTTCCTGGTACAGAAGCAAAAGTTATCGGTTTAAAAAAAAAAGGCATATATTGGTGTAAAGGAATCTCTGACGATCACCAAAAAAAACCTATTGATTTTCATGCATAATATTGGTCAGTTACATTTTGCTGCTGGTCACAAGTCAACTTTAATGAAAGAAAATACTTTTAAAAAAAGTATAGTCCTACATGTACATGTACTTCACTTGGCCTAGATTTTGGATAGCATGCGAAAATCATTGTCTTGCTGAGGCTACCAAAGGGATGAGACTATCCACAGGGAAATAAAAACAACTTTAGACCACTGACGTTGTTGCAGTAACTTACTGTTGTAAAATAGTTTGACTTAATCTCATTTAAAAGACATCCAATCTTTTATCTGCAACCAGGCATGACTGAATTATTATTTTTATTGTGCATTAGAAATGCCATTTGTTTTTAGAAACAAAACTCCTCACTTTTGATACTTCAGATGCATAATCATTGTTCTGCAGTAGATTTATCAACTAAACCCTGATATCTCGGACCCGGTTATGTCGACGATTTTATTAACACCCCCGACGTAATCGAGATAACCGGGTTTGACTGTAGCAGGGTTCACATGGTCATTAAAGGTCACTGAAAGTCATTGAGACAAGAACACCTCAGTTCAAGGCCTTGAAAGTCATTGGTTTTTCACCTAGGTCATTGAAAGTCATTGAATTTTAGGAATTTGCTTAAAAATAAAAAGTGGTTGAAAATTTTACTTTTGAGTAATTTATTTTACATTTTTTGATGATTGGAAGTACGGTTTGATTTTCTGTCATTATGCTTGCAATTACACTATTATCGTAATCCACATGAAGTAATTGGATATCACTCAAAGCAGCCCTTTCACGTGATGTCATGAACACTCTATGACTTCACTATAATTGTCACATTGGCTCCTGGACAAGACATTCTATCATAGTTTGAACCATGCATTGAGGAAGTTTTAACAAATGCATGTTTAAAATACGGGCTGCCTAGATAATCCAGAAGGGCTGACTCCCAGCACATTCATCTTGGATGATTTGGTTCGGCAGATTTGCCTACTGGCTGACAATGGTGATGGCAGTTTATTTTAAAGCTATGAATTACATCAGATTATTAGAGCTAGAAAAGTGTTAAAGTTAGAATTTTAGCTGATGCGCCTAGACTTAAATTGAGCTTTGAATTGAGTGGGTCACGCATGTAACCAGAATTGGAACTGATGTCATTTTTATAGCTCATAAATTGGTTTCACTAAAATTGTGTGTCACGCCATATAATAAATTAATAACTTTTCAAAACTATATATGCAATATTAATAGGTCTGATCCCCAGCATAAGAGATATAAACTTCTGGACTATTTATTTGGTTATTGTTAGCACCGATCTATGGACTAATAAACATGTATTAACTCCTCATTATTCTTGAGGAGTGTTTCAAAGTATTGTCTGGATAATTTATTTACTACTTAGTTTACAGGTACAAGAATAAGTGCAATTGAAACGATGAATAGTAACACAGATTTATATTCTTTGATTCCCCTTGATTATATTTTCTTTTTGGAGTAAATCAATGCAAGGTGAATTTAAATGTACAGTCAGGGACAATTTACTACCAGATTATCCTACAGATAGAACAAACATGGGGATTTATGTTTTCACTGTCTTCTTAATTCACTTTAAGAAATTTAGGGATATCACACATTTAATTCAGGGTACTATACAAAGTGTTTATATTTTTGACATGTTTGCACATTCCCAAAAGTCCAGAAAATTGAGACTACATGCTATTTTAAATTTCAATTTTTAATCAGCTTTTGGCATAATATCTTAAGATTTATGTTTAAAAAAAAAAATAAACCATAAATATGTAATAATGAGGATAAATCCCAAAAAGTTAAACAGTTCTTCAAAATGCGTTGTTCAAAATACCTTGAGCATAGCTACATATAGCCTTATAAGGGTTCAAATAAATTTAATAAATAATCTAAAAATAAAATTAGGAAGTTAATATATTTATTTGAGCAAAATACCACTGTCGGAACAAGTAGACTATGGCATTAATGGACTTAATGGTACCAATGAGCAATGAAAAACTGTACATAAGAAGCATAAGGAACAGGTTCCAAACTTGTTCAGTTGGCTAAGCTAGCTATGTATATGCCCTATCAGCAGGGACGTCTCAGCACAGAACAATATTCATACACTGGTAAGGAAAAGATCAAGCTCAGAAAAAAATCAACAGATTAAAGCATATACAGCTAGAGGTAACATCTTTTAAAGATTTTGATTTCAGTAGGACTCTAACAGAGTGTAGCTGCAATAAAGACAGATGGATCTTGAAGTGTTAGGTATATAATGAACTATGGCCATTTCCCCCTCCCTCCTTTTTGTTCTACCTGCCCCTATTTTCATGACAAGTGGATAAACAACACCCCACCCCACCCCCATTAGATAAAATCCTAGCAGCCTCTCTGAAGTGAAGGCACTGCTGGAGTTGCAGCTGGAGAAGAAAGTATAAATGCTAAAGGGCAGTGGTTAACATCTGGGTTACAATGACTTTCTTTTTAAATATCATTTCCCTTTCAGATTACATTTATTTATTTCTGTATTGTTTTTGTATTTGTTTCATATATTTGTATTAGTAACTGGAGCAAAACACTTGATACCCTGAGTAGTCATTGAAAACTGGTCTTTGAAAAGTCATTGAATTTCACTTCTCCTGTTCTGTATGAACCCCGTATAGGTAATGGACAAGTTTTATAATTTAATAAATTGATTGTCATGTATGCATTTGGTGTGCTAGGTATGAGACCCATATCATTCAGCTCTCAGAAAGATCTGCAAACATATGATGATGAAAAGCTTTAAGTCTTTATCAAGCAATATGGTAAAGTCAAACAGCCATTACCTACCTCATAGTAGCCTAGGATAACAAGTGAACCCATAATCAATGCTAAGTCCATCAGAAAAGCATGGTCGCTGGTGAAACCCCTGGTTGTAAATGCGGGATATCCAGGGGACAGCACAAGTGCTGTTTAGGGTTTTATTAACAAGTACCAAAAAAAAACATGATTTCCAAATTTTCTAACATTAGCTGCACTGATTCATACTGCTGATGGTGACCATGGGTTTAGTGGCCCTCAGAATCAGGTGAACATTGAACATTTTGACTTTATGTTGGCTTCGAGCACTGGAGAAATTCTATGGACAGTAAGCATTCTGGTTTTTTATATGAAAAAACAAGATTTGATTGATTTGGACAGATCAAATTCTGGTCACTTTTAGTTGCAGTTTGTGTGGGACTGATGCAATTCTATCTCATTAGATTTGTGTTTAATATGTTATATACAAGTTTAGACAAATCAGAACCATCAATCATTATGTACTTTACTCTCATAAATTCAAGTTGAAGTCATTTCTGGTACTGAAACTGAAACAAGTTAAGATAATTAGAAGTACATAATGTGTTAAGTTACATTGACTTTTATATTTGATCTTTAAAATGTATATGGTGTGTGATCAGTGATTATGATGGTATGAAGGAGACCCTGAAAAACATCTGTCATTCAGCACAGTGTACAGATTAAAGGTACTGTATTAACCATATATTTTGGGATGCTGTATTGCTTTGGATACCATAAATTAATTTTTAAAGTAATTTTTTGTGCACTATGTTCTGTGACACATCATTTTTTTGAGTTGCAAGTTGTGGGACACCTTATAAATCATGCAAATTATGTCAGAAATTGCACTCAAACTTTCATTTTATTTTACGAAAATAATTAAACCTTTTTAATCCACTGCAGCATCACCTCATCAACCCAACATTTCTCCTGCACACATATGATCCATCCTCTCTGTGCATGATAGCTTCCATGCACCATGAAATATCATCGTTGGGAGCAACACTTTTCCTGCTGCTGAAACTGCAAGGACTAAAGTTAGATTTTTACCAGTCGTGCAAATTCTCACACTTTTGACCCCCTTCTTAACGACAGTCCATTCAGGCATGAGATCAAAGTACAATGGAGTTTAATAATCATATTGTCAGTGAAATCAACTTCTTTTCTGGCCTTCACGAATTAACCGAATGATTTGATTTTCTCCTCCAATCTTCTGGGAGACACTTGGTCATCAATGTCCTTGCATGAAGCATTAGCTTTTATCGTGTTAAAAACTGTTCCATTGTTTCAGTTAATTTTCAAAATTCCCATGATTACCGGTAAAGAGGAACAAGACGGCTTCCCTATGTCAGGTGTCATTATATATTTTTAAAAAAAATGGCACACAAGTCAGCTTCCAGAATTGGCTTTCATTGTAGTAGAACAGCCTTCGTATTTGATATCCTGCCAGTAAATTCAAACAATGAGTTTATTGCTTGCTACCAGTTGTGTTTATTCACCACCTGGACTTCTATTTGTTTGCTGTGGGCAATCATAATTGATACAAACAGATGTTGATGTTTGCAGGGTAAATAGTATACACAGCATTAACTTGCTTTAATAATACTTTCTGTAATCAATGCCAGTGAAAATATTGTTATTTGCACTCACAGTGAATGTATTTTCAAATGATGTTTACAGGGGTCAAGCTAGACTTAAATTTTAGGGAGAAGTGACTTCTCCTTTTGGTCAGAACAGGGAGAAGTGGGAGCTAAACAGGGAGAAGTGAGACCAAAGCAAAAAACATGATATATATATATATATATATATATATATATACAGGGGTCACGCTACCAGGCGAAGTGGGTGACAAAGTTGCCTAAAATATGTAAACTTCACCTTCTTCTGTTAGGAAAGCGAAAACGACTTCGCCCTGTGATATTTTTTTTCAAGATACATTGATGGACTATCTCTTTTTGAGATGCCCCCTCGCCTTAGCCAGGTTAGTTCCAGTGTTGTGTTGTAGTGAAATGTATGCATCAAGCCATCAGTAGCTAGACCTAGTTTTGTTGTCAATTACGTTGACAAACAAACTCTTGCACATTCACAGGCATGTGTTTTGATAGCTGATCGACCATTAACCCTTTCTGGATTTGGTTAGCAACTATCACTGCCCGATTTTTGCATGTTATCCTTAATGATAAAAACATATAAACTTGTGTTTCGAAACTTTAACAATAGTATGTAAATAACAATTTTGTGTTTTAAGAACAGAATCAGTGATCTGGATATTTTAACTGCCTCTTGTAGACTATTTTGTCATAAAATTAGTTTGAAACTGTAAGTGAACCAGTAATGGGAAAATACATCGCTATATGTGGAAGTACCAGTTTAAAGTTTATTCGATTGTCTGTTTTAGTAAATCATCGTGCAAATACCAGTATATTCAGAAAAAATACGATTCATAGAAAGCAAAGCCTAGGTATTATGTTATTTTAGATTTAACTTTAAAATTATGTAGGTCAGAAACGTATGGGACAATGCTATGTTGTGGAATTCACGAAAAGCGCCGTATGGTAAAAGTTGTTTTCAGACATGACTCGTATTTGTGAACATATGGAAAAAAGAAGTGCAGCTTTTTCTATTTAGCCAATGCTTAAAATTACTACAAGTATATAGACAAATAAAAAAAAACAAAAATTTGCAATTCTATCAATGGACTGTTGAAATGAAGCTATGTAAAGTGAGTGGTAACATTACGAAAATCGCTCCTTCTAAAACTAGATGCACTCACATGTCTGTGTTGATTCGGTTGGAAAGAAGAGTGTAGTTCATATACCGACTATAAAGGAGCAACGTCTGTAATTTTATTCATTTTAGTGTTATGTATGAATAGTTACGTAATGTTTTATTCGCAACAAAGAAATTAGGGCGAACAGTATGATCTGAACACATGTGTGCATTTGCCCTCATGTACATGGTACAGGGGTTGTTTCAGACTATTTTACAAATCTTTCAAAGTACCATTATTGTGAACTTTATTAAGGTATTTTTTAAAAATTGATTAAGGGTAGTTGATTAAGCATTTTTATAACTTGCATTTACAATAATGTAATCTGGTTACTCAGTTAAAATTTGTTACAATGTTGTTTCTGTTATTCTTTTTTCGAGTGATATGGCCAAAATAACTCAGAAAATTTTCAACTTGAAAATAAAGTATTGCTTAAATCCAATGCTAAATGCAAATATGAATACTGGGAAAGAGAGGGCATAATTCAAATAAAAGAACACACACATACACACACACACACACACACACACACACATACACACACATATATATATATATATATATATATATATATATATATATATATATATATATATATATATATATATATATTGCGTTTCTTGCTTCGTGTCCACTTATCCCTGTTGAACTCTCACTTCTCCCTTTTCTGTCCAAAAGAAGTCACTTCTCCCTAAAATTCAAGTCTAGCTTGACCCCTGTATATATATATATATATATATATATATATATATATATATATAGATAGCTGCATTATCTTATTTTAATGATGTGCTCTATTTCTCAGTATGCTTTTAACAGTTTTAAGCAATGCCTTATTTTCAAGTTGAAAAATATGTGTTATATGTTAATATCAACATATTTTGTATGCGTATAAAAATTTTATATTCATACCCATTCTATTCATACTTGTAGTATATGTGTGTTTGAACTGAAGTAAATGCATTGTGTTTTGGCCATATGACTTAAAAAGCACATTAGAAGCTATACATTGTAATTAATTTTAACTGATAGCAGTAACAAGATTAGAGTCTTGTAACTGCGAGTTGGTAAAAATGCTTAATAAACTACCACTTAATTATTTTATTTTCTACAAGTTTTGTGTAAAATTGCTGTCAAAAAGATTATCTCGCATTCTTTGAAACAGCCCCTAATACATGTACATAGGAAAAAATGCACAAGTGACTTCAAACCATACTCTTCGTCCTGATTTCATTGTTCCTGATAAAACATTACTGTAACTATTCATAGACAACACACTGAAGCACTAAAGTCAATATATAACTAAACCCTTTTTTCCCCAAACCAAAAATCCAAGAATTCGTATTGTACAGTGCGAGTGCATCTATTTGTAGAAGGAGGGCTTTTCTTAATATAACTACTCACTTTCTTGCTTCGTTACAACAATTCATTAATAGGACTGCATATTTATGGTTGTATTATTTGCCTACCTACTGGTACTAACGATATGCATTGGTTAAATAGTATTTGCTTCATTACTATATATATTTTTCGTATTTTCACGAAAATTAATTACAGTAATCAGAAAACAATCTTGACCTTTGCAGCATTGTTTTGAATTCCACAACTGAGATTGTCACATATTTCTGTCCGACATTATTAAATATTTCGGCTAAATCTCCTATCACATAATATTTAAACTTTGTTTTCATTATATTGTATATTTTCCTGAACTTATTTGCCCAATTATTTACGAATACAGACAGTTTAATGAAGTGGTATATCATATACGCAGCAGTGTCCGCCATTACAAGTTCATTTACGGTTTCAAACTGATTTATACAGAAAATACGCATATGTGGCCGTTAAAATCTCCATTTATTAAAAAAAGAAATAAATTAGAAAATGCCCTTCACCGATCATATTTTTAAAAGCAAATTACTATTTGCATATTGATGTTTCAATTTTGAAACAGAATTTGGTATATTTTCGTCATAGCACAGTGTGCCCATCTTCATGAAATCAAACAGTGATACCTTGCTCCGGAAAAGGGTTAATGGTCAGTTAGCTATTAAAACGTGCATGTGAATGTGCAAGAATTTCTTTGTCGCCGTAAGCTGATTGGTATCAACACCACGTAAATACATTTGGCCTTGGGTTACAACAGTGCCAGAACTTAGTGGCTACAGCGAGGGGGCATCTCAAAGTCTTAATCTACAGTCATTTTATGTCCGAAAAATCAGAGGGCGAAGTCGTTTTCGCTTTCCTAACAGAAGAAGGCGAAGTTTACGCTTCTCAGGCGACTTTTTCGCCCACTTCGCCTGGTAGCGTGACCCCTGGTTTATATGCAAGACATTGTGATATAGTTAACCTGGATATAAGTCATAAGTGAATGGCAGGTACCTTCAGGTATTTCTCTCTCTCTCTCTCTCTCTCTCTCTCTCTCTCTCTCTCTCTCTCTCTCTTTCTCGGTGGTGAGCTTTTGTTGGATCCATTTTTTCAGTCTGACAAGATATTCAAACCATTGAGTAAAACCAAACATAATTTGTTTCTTTATATTCATGTCAGTGGACATTGTGACTTGTGTTACCTGACATAAGCGATACACACTACAGTAAGGATGCATATGCTACATATATGGGGTTATTGGATGTATTTTTTCTTTAATAAATTGCTTGTGATGAAAAAAAAGAGGAAGAAATGGAAACAATACAGAGTTAGTTTCTTTCATTTTATTATCCAATAATTGTTTTGCTTATTTGTTTTGTTATAACATGCAGTGTGTGTTGGGAGGAGGTGCCAATTCAGCACAATTTATTTCATTTCTTAAGTCTTGGAACATGTGACTAGGTGAAAAAAGTTTCAACATAAGTTCTGCAACAGGAAGAAAATCATTTGTTTGATTGTGTTCAAAGATATATAGTAAATATGGTAAATTTATAAAATGAAAACTAACACAGTGTGTATTTTTTGTTTCTAGTACTTCAACAGATAAAATTATATGCAGAAATGATGGTTATATTGTTGACCCCACATTTGTTTTAAAATGGGCCTGTTTTTACTCATGGGGCCATATAGCCCTGTTAGAGATATTTCTTGGCAGAACACTGCTGTTCGAAATAAATATTTGCCAAAATTTTATAAATGTGGGGAAGAACTTGTCATTATAGAAATATGGTGGTTCTCTAAAATTATGGACTTGGGTTTTTTGACAATATTTAAATGTTCAGAATTTAACTAATAATGTATCTTGACTTTCAGGAGCTCTTTGCAGAATTTGGGACAATAAGAAAGGGGATTGTGCACTATGACAGATCAGGTAGATCACTGGGCACAGCTGAGGTAATATTTGAGAGAAGAGCAGAAGCAGTCAAAGCTTTGAAACAATACAATGGAGTACCACTTGATGGTATGTATATAAGGCAGGGACAGCATTCAGCTATGTGTTTACATCTCAGATGCCCTTTCGGATGCATTATTTTTCTTGCTGAATGCTTACGTGTCCGTGTAGGCCAGTTGACAGTTTTTGTGTGGATGTACATTTTTTGGACCTGTTGGCCATCTGTGATAAATTCTGGTCTTTTTTAAGCTCACCTGGTCATAAGGTCGAATGAGGCTGTGTATATCTCAGTGTCTGTCATGTATTGTATGTCAGCCATCACACATGCATCAGAAATTGCTAGTTACCTCTATGTCGGTCATATTTCTGATCTGATTTTGATCAGACTTTGTATGTGGTCTTGTATTACAAAGATCTTGGACAAGTTTGATAATGAATGGGGTCAGAAATGGATGGTCATGAATTTGATTGGCTGAGCTTGTTGCTACGATTCTATATTTTTGATCCAGCTTTAAATATGGGCTTATATGATGAAAATCTGTGATGGGTTTAGTAATGAGCAAGATTTACACCTATTAAATGAGGTGATTTTGCATCTGATTAGCTGAGCTGGTTACCACCCTTAAGGCCAGTTTCTGGTAAGAGTTTGATCAGACTTGCAATATGTGCATAAATCATAAGGATCTTGGTTGATTTGGATAGTATACATAGGGTTATATCAGAAAGATTTCTGAAAAATTTGATAGAGCAAGATCCACACATATGAATGAGGTGGTCATACATATGATTGGTTAAGCTTGATTCATTCATGGAGCAGTATTTCTGATCCACCTTTCATCAGACTTGGTAACTAAATTTACATCAAGATTACATATTCATGAGGTGATGTTGCAAGGAGGACAAGAATGATCTATCCTTGGACAGAGGCATTGGCACCAAAACCTTCATGTTAGGAAGCATTCTTTTTTTGAGAGACCTTGCAAATAAATCCAGTATTAAGATGTATTTTCCAAACTACAGAGCAAGTTATAGGAGTTGTCTCACGTACGAGGAGTGTATTTTATCTGGGTTTCTGACTCTCTTTTCTGGAATGAAATTTTCTAACTTCATTAGAAGAACAACTTTATTGTACAATATACATGTCAGCACCTTTTTGATATACCTGCCATGACTGCCTGTACATTCATTCACTAATGTATTTTTGATCTGTTGTAGGTTTGTGGTCATTGACTGGATAATATTATCATGCAAATGATTTCTCTACAGACATTTATTTGTTTACTAGTGTGCACTTCGCAATAAGATTATGCTACTCTGTTGAATCACTCACTGTGTAATGTTACAGACCATGAAGGTCATGCAGTTAATTTCTAATGACATTTATATTCATTACTGTTCACATTGTGGTACATTTATGCAATTTTTGAATAATTTCAGCTGTGGTTGCTAGTACACTTGTTCAATAATTTGCACTTGACCTAGTATGTTTGCATAATATCGTGCAGATAATTTCTGTAGGCATTTATTTCTTCACTAGTGTCCACTTCATGGTAAGTTCATGCAACACTTCTAAGTCACTAATTCTATATTATATTACAGACCGTGAATGTCTTGCAGGTAATTTCAAATGACATTTATATTTTTAACTAGCATACACTTAATATAAGTTCATGCAGTGCTTCACTGCTTTCTCCCTCTGGTCACTAGTATGTTCATTCAGATGATATACTTCACCTAATATGATTTTTGTCACTCTATGTTTGGTATTATGAACCAGAAAGGTCATGAATGTAATTTGCATCTATAGCATTTGCCAGTGCAAAGGAGATCATGTTCATCATTATCTTCGAAAGAGGCAAGGTTGGTAGCTCAGGCTGTTTCATCCTGGATAGGATGGATTATTTGCTCTGCATACAGGGAATTGACCAAAGATAAAAATTAAGTTATTGCACATTTTGGCTTATGAGGTAAGGATATTTCCACCTTCATGGAATTGAGGTCAGTAATGACTCTATCTAAATTTACCTTGATAACTTTTATGCCAGAGAACCATTTGACATGGAGGGGCCCATAGCAACAATACAGCAGGCTAATTTCCCAGGTTATTAGCCAGCTTTTCAGTGACAGATCTTTTCTGGTCTGTCACATCAATGGATATGGAGTCGCTGCTCCAGCCTAGTTATATCTCCAGAGTTGAAGCAGGCTCACATACTGGGTACTTTAAGTGACCAGAGATGGGCCTTCTCAGGGGTAAAGGGATGTAACTTCCTCCACCTCTTACATATACTTTTGAGATTATATGATCAGATACAGCGATTCTTCCCAGAAAGATTTGATAGCATCAGGGTAAGCACTCATTAATGTCATGAAATGTTTTCAAAACTGCATGTTATCATGATAAAAGTGAAAAATTTTATTTCAGTGAAATATACAAGTACATAATATTTGCATAGTATTATTTACTTCCCTAAGTTATGACATGATTTAATGTCAAACTCATTTGTCTTTGAGCTTTATAACTTGTAATCCTTCTTTTATTCACCTCCCATTTGTATTGATTGCCTCATTCATTAATGTCTTTTAGGCAGATTCCTTCTATACTAATTGCTTTAAGGTAACCTAGTACCACTGAATCAACTTTTTCTTTGATGTTTGATTCTTTTCATTGTAGAAAATCACCTTTCAGTCTTAAGGGAAAAAAAAACAATGTACACAATGTACAAAAAGGATACAAAACTACCTGAATCCTAAATAAGTGAATTACCATGGACAAATTGGACTGCTCTGGTGGCCTAGTGGTTAGAGCATCCGCCTCAGATGCGGGAGGTCGCAGGTTGAACCCCAGCTGAGTCATACCAAAGACTTATAAAAATGGTACTAACAGCTGCCTTGCGTGGCATGCAGTATTAAGAGGTTAGTGTTGGGACTGGTTGGCCTGGTGTCAGAATAATGTGACTGGGTGAGACATCATCCTGCATGTCTGTAACATGATGCCACAGCGCTAGACATCCTATAAACTGCCACACTGCAGACATCATAGCGATAGGACTGAAATATTGTTAAAGCTACGTGAAAAATCCAAATCACACACACACCATGACAATAATGTGTTTTCAAGTAACTGTGACAGAATAACTAAGATAATACATATTCCTTTCCATCAAGAACAATATATAAATGTGTTTGTCGTTGTTTAACATCATCATTGAGTCAGAGTAAGAGCGCTAAAATATCACCACTTAATTTGTCTAGTAATTCATTCCAACTGCAGACTAGCTTTTCACTGTTGGAGAAATATTTCAAAACAAATGAAACAATAATCCAATATTTATTTACCTATTTTTTAAAACGAGTGAAATTAAAAGATGGAAATTGCCTCTTTACTTTTTTGAATGGTCAGTAGAAAACTGAGAAGTTAATAGAGCAACACACACTTAACTTTACTGATGAAACTGTTTTTTCTTGCTGAGAGTACACTATGTGAATACAAGAACAACTTGTGAAAAAGTGAAACTCTAATTCCTTGGCACATTTTCCAGCCATCGGTATAAATGACAACAATCACACCTACAAATAATAATAATAATAATAATAATAATGAGGACTTTGTATAGCGCCTAATCTTTAGAAGCTCTAAGCGCTTTACAACATTTGACAACACTTAAAAAACATATATAATGATATGATTACAAAATTAAAACAAACACCACGAAAGTAGAAACAGAAAATATGCTGTAAATATTTAAGGCAAGGATACATTATTAGGTCTTTAAGTCTGTTCTTGCAGTTGAAATAGGTGAGTTTTAAGAGCTCTCTTGAATGAGATCACTGTGTCTTTGTGTCTAAGTGCAGTGGGCAATTAGTTCCACGTTGCTTGGCCCTGGTATGCAAAAGAGCGTTGTCCATATGATTTCATTTTCATAGTGGGAATAATGAGAATACGAGTGTCAGAAGAGGAGCGTAAGTATCTTGCTGGTGTGTACACATGGGTGAGGTCAGATAGATATGTTGGACTGGAGCCCATCAGTGAAACGTAGCACAGAGAACAAATTTTGTGTTTAATTCTGGATCGTATGGATAGCCAGTGTAGGGTAGAGAGCAGGGGAGAGGCGTGCTCTGATCGTGGTACTCTAAGGATGATTCGAGCAGCTGTATTTTGAACTTTTTGAAGTTTCTGAAGTAGATATTGAGACGAACCAGACAGAATTGAGTTACAATAGTCCAGTCTTGATAGTACTAAGGAACACACAAGTGTTTTAGTGGCATCAACTGAAAAATACTGCTACTAATATAAAAACAAAGACATTGTAATAGTACCCTTGGAATTGCACCGTCCTCATAACATCTCTCTTGTAACTTCACAAATCTCAGACCTGCCAACTCTTACGATTTTGCCACAAGTCTTAGGAAAACTACCCTTAAAATACGGACTTAATGACATACAAGCAAAAACTACATAAAAATGATTGTTGCCGAAAACTCTGGATAATTCGTTCATCCGTGTATGATTTGGGTCCGGGTTTCATATTAGATTTAGTGAAATTAGTCAGGGAACCAGACTAACTTTACAGCAGCACCCCAGACGCTTTAAACTGCACATATTTGTTCATGAGATGCGCCTGCATGATCAAACTGTTGATTGTAGAATTTGTTTTAAAAATGGCGTCCAGAAAGCGATGCATATTTAAGACGAAAGGGAAAATAAGATTCTAGAAGAGTGTTAATAATCAACACAGAAGAATAAAAAGTAGTATTTAGATTCTTGTGAATAAAAGATGGAAAGGACACAATTACATTTATTGGACATCACATGCCAATTTGAGTATGTCTCGTGGCAGGAGATATGATTGCTGTCGTCGTGTGAAATGGAAAAAGAATTTCCAAGAATTATGACAGGTTGAGAGATAACAACAAGCCATTGAGTTGCATGGGGTTTGGAACTAAAGTTTGTGCTACTGTACTAGTGGTAAATAAAGTCTACGCGTACTTCACAGACTTTTCAGTTGAACATAATGTTTATCATTGCTGCATGGAACTTGTAATTATGTTTTCCAGCTTTACAATAGCAGTTTTTGATATTTTACTGAAAACTGGTCAATCATATGGCGAAAAATCAACTGCCTTACTGAGACGGACTCGTCAGGGTTGGCAGGTCTGAAATCTGAACCAAACAATTAAAAAACTATGATATTAAGTGTTTCATTTGGTGCTGAGCCTGTCCTTTGTTTGGGGAAATGACACTGTCTGAATCAGAATCACCATTGGTGACACCAGTATATGATCTTCATAGCCAAGCCAACTTGGCTAGACGGGTACTGGCTGATTGTTCATGTTTATATTTTAAGGCAGTGTGTCCATTTTTCACAAGGATTTGCTTAACTTAAAATTTAATATTTGTCACATTTTTGGTTGGTAGAAGAAATGACCAAAATATACACAATACACTACATATAGACTCCATCATAACTGGTAGATCATGTGACTATGTTGATGCAAAGATGAACCCTGCATCCAAGGTCACACATACAATCTCGGCATGCATGATACAGAGATGATGATTAAGTGGGAGAGTAATTATCCTAGACTATCTCAGTTAATTCTCAAGAAAGGTGGGAACAAGTGTCGTTTGGGTAATAGGCTGACCTGATGTTCAGGGGTCAAGCTAGACTTGAATTTTAGGGAGAAGTGACTTCTCCTTTTGGACAGAACAGGAAGAAGTGGACGTGAAGCAAGAATATATATATATATATATATATATATATATATATATATATATATATATATATATATACATAGATACATAGTGTGTGTGTGTGTGTTCTGTTATTTGAATTATGCCCTCTATTTTCCAGTATTCATGTTTGCATTTAACATTGGATTTAAGCAATACTTTATTTTCTTCGTTATGTTGGCCGTATAACTCTAAAAGAGAATAATAAAAACTGCATTGTAACAAAATATAACAGAGTAACTAGATTACATTATTGTAATTGCAAGTCAGTAAAAATGCTTAATCAACTACCCTTAATCAATTTTTTAAATATATTTTTGTATTTATTTTTTTTAATACTTTTAAAAAGTTCACAATGATGGCACTTTCAAAGATTTCTAAACCCGTTTGACACAACCCCTGTACCATGTAGATGAGGGCAAATACACACGTGTCCTCATTTCTTTGTTTCGGATAAAACATTACCGTAACTATTCATACATAACACACTAAAATGCATAAAATTACAGACATGGCTCATTTATAGTCAGTATATGAACTAAACCCGTCTTTCCAACCGAATCAGCACAGATGTGAGTGCATCTATTTTTAGAAGGAGGGGTTTTCTTAATGTAATCACTTTATATAGCTTCATTATAACAGTACACAATAGGACTGCAAATTTATGGTTTATTTATTTGTCTACGTACTTGCATTAATTTTAGGCATTGATTAAATATTGTCTGCTTCGCATCTTTTTTCCTTATTTTCACAAAGACGAGTCAAGTCAGAAAACAACTTTGACCTTAACAACACTTCTCGCGAATTCCACAACATAGCATAGTCTCATACGTTTCTGACCTATATAATTGCATTTTAAAGTTAAATCTTAACTAAAATAATACCTAGGCTTTTCTTTCTATTAATCGTATATTTTTCTGAATATATTTGCCCGACGATTTATGAAAACAGACAATCTGATAAACTGGTAGGCCAACTTCCCAGACATAGCAATGTCCGCTATTTTTTCCCCATTAATGGTACACTTACGGTTTCAGACTAATTTTATGACAAAATAGTGTACAAAAAGGCAGTTAAAATGTCCAGATCACCAATTTTATTCTTAAAACAAAAATGGCTGTTTACATACTATTGTTAAAGTTTCGAAACACAAGTTTGTTTTTATCATCAAAGGATGACATGCGTAAATCGGGTAGTGATAGGGGCCTAGTTGTGAACTTAATCGGGAAATGGTTAATGGTCAATCAGCTATCAAAACACCTGCCTGTAAATGTGCAAGAGTTTGTTTGTCAGCTTAATTGATATCAAAACTAGGCCTAGCTACTGATGGCATGACGAATACCTTTCACCACAACACAGTACTAGACTATACCTGCCTAAGATAAGGGGACATCTCAGAAGGTATGATTAGTCATGTACCTCTAACAAAAATCAGAGGGCAAAGTCATTTTCGCTTTCCTAACAGAAGAAGGCGAAGTTTACATTTTTTAGGCGACTTAGTCGCCCACTTCGCCTGGTAGCATGACCCCTGGATGTTTATTGAACAGATTAAATTTATGAGCAAAGTGGGAAACATTAAAATTACTGGCAGAAATGATAGCATAACAGGACTGCTACATTAAAATTTTCTGTTGGAATTTCTTTGATAACGCTTACTGATTTTACTAAGGATACACCTTCCATGCTGTTGATCCTGCTGGCAGAATGTGCATTCCATTCCAGTAGTAATTAACATATTGACAGGATTCTTGACACCAGTACCTCTATTCAAAGGGAAATCACTCTTGTCAAATTCCCATGTGGACAGAAGACATTTGGCATTTTAAAAGAATTTGAGAGGGCTGGATTTGTGAGGTAGTGGTTGTACTGCTAGGGTATTATGATTGGATAAGTTATATTGGAAAAACATAAATTACACCAAAAACTGGTTACTGTAAAGAAATTTTTAAACTATGCTTTTATAGGTCGAGCGATGAACATTCAGTTGATAGGGGCTGGAGACTCTCCCAACCAGAACAGATTTGGAAGTACCAGAGGAGGTAGTGGAAATAGCTTCAGCAACAGAAGCAGAGGAGGAGGACAGAGGAGAGGAGGGTAAGTTACACCTCCAGGGATTGTTTTGGTGATGGAAATTGGGTCTGAACCCATCATTTTAGGGAAAACCATAGGAATTGTGATCGGTTTACTTGTATAATTATATGCTGTCTTATCTGGCATCACACCCGTACTGTATAGATAAAAATGCACAAGACTCTTATTAAAATAGCATGGACTACATGCAAATTAGTTGATGACCAACAGACTTTGCAGTAACAGTGATTTATTGATACGAGCACATTCAGGTGATGTATAATGAACTTTACAGAGTTTATGGCAATCCATAAAAAAAAAATAAAAAAACTTGTGGACCAGTTGTACTAGTGAGTGTCAGAAAGTTGATGGGATGAATGGATGGATCTGAGGATTACACCGACAGACATCGGTGATCTGTAAAGGTGAGAGCCTTAGATCACTCCATCACCCAGGGTGCTATAGTATAGTAGCTGCAATATAGCCAAAAAAAATTTCTATTCCCCAGGCTCAGCAGAGTTGAATAGTAATACACATATCCATCTGTCCTTCTGTCTTGAACTCTGATTACTAGTCTGCAGTTAAGTGGTTGAGTAGGGGAGATGATACCACTGCCACATGAATTGTAAAATTTTAAAAAAATTAGAAGTTAAGAGATTTAGCAAAAAGCCATTGACCTCAATGAAATTTGCAACTGCAGATTCTGAAACTACACTTAAGGTGTGTATGGTGTGAATTTACCTTCTGAACTTTTTAATTGTACATAATGGTGTTTGACAAATCTGAAATTTTCAGATGCACATTTTCAAAGCAATTTATATTTCTTAAAGCCATACTGAAAATTGGTCCGATTTATGGAAAATATAGAATGCCTTACTGAGGTTTTGTCTGGGTTGGCAGAGCAGTTTTTTGTATTTGTATTCGCAATCACATACATTTACCATATTTACCATATACATTGGGACACCATAAATTAATTTTAAAAATAATTTTTTTTCTGCACTGTATGTTCTGGAACACCTCGTTTTTTTGAAGTCGTAAGTTGTGGAACACCTTTTAAATCATTCGAAAATTACATGTTGGACAATGCACTCCAACTGAAATGTTATTTTTAAAAATATAAAACTGTACCTGAGATGGAACCAAAGTTAGCTTCCATATCTCGGCTGTCTTTATATATTTAAAAAAAATATGCACACTTTTAAAGAATCCATAGTCCACTTCCGATATCAGCTTGCTTTGCAATAAAATAACCTTTGTATTGATATCGTTTTTTTTTTTTTAAAAATCGGCTTCAGAGTATCCAAAGTCAGCTTCTGAGGTCGGCTTGCTTTGTAATAAAAATAACCTTTGTCTTTGATGTCCTGTCGGTAAGCTCAAAGAAGGAGTTTACTGCTCGCTGCCAGTTTATTCACCACCCAGGCTTCTGTGTGCTTGGCATCTGTAAGTTATAATTAATACAAAGGAGCATTGATGTCTGCGGGTAAGTAGTAATGATATTTTTGTAACCCGTGCTGGCTAAAAGATTGTGAATTACACTGAAGTGAATGTGTTCTCAAATAATGACTTTTATTTGCGAGATACTGTCATATAGTAGACCTGGATATAATTCAGTCTTGGTTATTTTGCACCTAACACTGTGTCATGTGTGAATGGCAGTTGTCTTAAGATATCTGTTGATTATTTCCCTCTCGTTTGCGAAATCATCTACTTCTCTTTTGGCCTTCACAAATTCATCACATGATTTTATTTTTTCCAAATATTCTCGGTGACGCTGGGTCATCTACATCCATGCACGAAGCACTGTATTGTGTCACTTTAAAATTTGTTCCATTGTTTCAATTTATTTTCAAAATTCCCATGAATACTGGAGAAAAGGAACCAAAGTTTGCTTCCATATCTTGGCTGTCTTTGTATATTCAAAAAAAAATTTAAAAAATTGGCACACTTAGTAAGAATCCATAGTCGGCTTCCAATGTTGGCTTGCTTTGCAATAAAATAAACTTTGTATTGATATCCTTTTAAAATAAAAGGTAACCAAAGAGTTGGCTCCTGAGGTCAGCTTGCTTTGTAACAAAAATAACCTTTGCCTTTGATGTCCTGTCGGTAAATTCAAGAAGGAGTTTACTGCTCGCTACCAGTTGTGTTTATTCACCACCCATGTTTCTGCATGCTTGGCATCTGTAGTTATAATGAATACAAAGGAGCATTGATGTCTGCAGGTAAATAGTAATGATACTTTTGTAACTCGTGCTGGCAAAAGATTGTCACTTACACTCAAGTGAATGTGTTTTCAAATAATGATTTTTATTTGCGAGATACTGTCATATAGTAAACTTGGATATAATTCAGTCTTGATTATTTTGCACCTAACACCGTGCCATGCATGAATGGCAGTTGTCTTCAAGATATCGGTTGATTATTTCCCTCTTGTTTGCGATTTTGTTGGATCCAGTTTTCAGTTGGATAACATACTTAAACCTTTGAGCACAACCAAACACAATTTGTTTCGCAATGTTCATGTCAATGAACAACGGGGCGTGTGTTATCAGACATAACCAATACATGCTACAGTATGGAAGCCTACGCTACATATACGGATTTCGTGGATAAATTTTATTCTTTAATGCTCATGCTGAAAAAGAGAAATAAATGATAACAATACAACGTTAGTTTCTTTTTATCATCAGATAAGCATTTTGTTTATTTTATTCCAACATGCACAATTGCAATACAAATTTATTTCGTTTCTTAAGTCTTGGGACATATGACCTAGGTAAAAAAAAAAGTTTCTTCGTAAGTTCTGGGACAGGAAAAAAAATAATTATTTTATTGTGTCCCAATTAATATGGTAAATACGGTAGTCATGCTAGATCTATATCCATTGTATCATCAAAGGCCCTTTCTGACCAATGCATTGGGGGGGGGGGTCTGTATACGCAGTGGTACACAATATTAATGACTACACATTGTTGAATGTGATATTCTACCCTAAGGAGATTAAATTTGTATTGGATATTTGAATTTGTATAGGAATAAGATGAGTGGACAGTGTACTTTTCATGGGAGACCTTACTTGGAGTGGTTAATCATGGTAATTACTATGAATGAACTATGTACCACTGGCTGTCAGTCCAGGGTTACTCAAATACTGTAACTCACCTCCAGTAAAATCTCACTTCTAGGGGTGGACTATTTATTACTTGTCAAGCATATTCTAAGAACAATAATTTCATGATAAAAAGATAAATATAAATAATTAATTCCTGGTTTTTATCAACTCGTTAAAGTATCTCTACTTTGATGTCATATAAAAGATGTTTCTTTATTCTTTGTCTTTTATGTCCATTACAATAGGTAGTTGGGTGGGTAGATGAGTGTTTTCACAATGTCAGAACAATACTGGCTTTGTGCTGCCAATTAAAATTGTAAAATAATTAAGAAGTGCAAACATAAAGATACAAGATTTGTAATCAAATAAAGGCTAGGATCACTTTAGTAGGTTTATTTTCTGTGTGGTAATGTATACAGTGGCAACTGGAGACTAGTACAATTATAGTTGAGCTATGTAACTATATTTGCTGCACATTAAATTTGACATGTGACTCTTTGAAGGTTTGGGCGTGGACGAGGGCGAGGTGGTGGAAGGGGTCGTGGGCAAGGAAGACAGAACAAAAAAGTACCAACAGCAGAAGAACTCGATGCACAGTTGGATGCCTACAATGCTAAAGTGAGCCATAATTCCTATTAATATTTGAAAACAGAATTGACTTTGTATTTTCACTAGCAGTTGCTAATTTTTGTTTAGGGCTGTTCCATTTAAACATACATGGTACCCAGAGAAGGCAGTTTTTTCAAAAATATATGCCAGGGTGCTTTGATTTCACAAAGTTCATTTTAGAATGATAAGAAAATTCTAAATCACATCGATGGGCGAGTACCCTACATTAAAAGTGCCTTCCCTGGGTCCCATGTATGTTTTAATGGAACAGCCCTTAGACAATCAAGTTCAGGCTTAAGATGTAATGACTGATATATCAGTATACATTAGTACACTACCATATCGTGATTCATATTAGTAAAAGTTCTTCCATAAAAGTATTTTAACCAGTTTTTTTACTTAGGTTGTGGCACTGTCTTTGTTCAGAACATGTATTCAGACAGAACATTTTCATTGTGTCGGATCAGACTGTCACTATTAAATAAGCCTGAACTAGATGTGCCCATGAAGCAGGCAGAGAATACTGTACTCACTTTGACTTTAAATGCAAGAAAAATGGTAATATTGATCAGTCATTAGCAGTGTGCCATAGTGGCTTTTAAAATACAAGACAATCAATGTTGACATCAGTGTGTTAATTGCATATCTTGTGCCCCACTACTGTCATTAATGGGGCATGTAGTGTCTGTTGGCCATGTTTGTTCTTCTGTCCAATGGCCACACCTTTGTTGTTGTTTTGCATTTAGATCATTTCCAGCACTCGGGCACGGGTGATGCATGTGTTCCATAAACACGTTTCTTCTTTTGGTTTTTTGGGGGGTTTTTTTTTTTTCAAATTAGTTGAATCACAATTGGTAGATTATGTTAGCTTTATAAAATAAATTAAGTTGATAGTGTGTACCATGTTTTCTTTAGAATCAAACATGCAGGCTTAGTAAAGCAAGGTTATGGCTGGTGTCGCATGGTTTTTTCAAAATGATAAGGCTCAAAAAATATGTTTCCTGTTGCACTGGTTTTCAAAATTAGGATAGGTAAGTTTTTTTAAAAAAAACATATATATTATAATGATTCATATATATATAATGTCCTAAGCACTTCAAAGTAGTGGGCAAAACCAGCTCACTTAGCTGCACAAATTTAATTTAGGGAATTTTTTTAGTTATTTATTTATTATCTTTTTTACTGTTGGGGTAAAAAGTGCTAGCATTGGCAGTGAGAAACAGGGACAGTCAGCTGACCGGAAACGCATATCTTTTTTGGTACCTAATCTTGGTAGCAATACATATCAGCACATACTGCAATGCAGTCATTTATATTTCAATACAGTTTTAGCTGGCCATACTTGTTGCCCCTGCTGTTGACTACACTAACTTGTTGGAATCTCTTGAAAGCCAATTATAATTTTAAGTGTTGGTTATTTGGACTCAAAAACCTCAAACTTGTGGAATGAAAATAAAATGAGAGAATTTGTGTTTGCCTTTGTACATATTATAGTACAAATGATATATAAAGCAGATGTTCTGTGGTTAGAGCTAAAATGGTCAGTAGTTGATGCTAATATGACTTTAATTTCAGCTTTTACTTGCTTTTACTGTTCGTTAATACTTGTTTCGTCAGTTTGCCACTGAAACTCAATACTGGTTTGTGTTCAAAATTCTTTTAAAATTTTTTATATAAGAATACTTGATGCATGTAGATTTGCTTATCATACAATTCTTTATTTGCAGATGGATACCGACTGAAAAGTCATGGAGAAGATGTAAATCACCTTTGAGTGGAACTCGATCATCAGTACAGTTTCCAAAGTATTCTGTTTTTCGAATTTGGAGCATTGTATGAGACTGGGATATTTAACTTTGTGACCCACTTCAAAGCCATGCAGTCTGTTCTACTTCCAAAGGAAATCAGTTGTGGCAGAATTTAATTGTCACTCTTATGCAGTTAACAATCCTTCAATGGAGAGTCATGAAAGTTTATGTTACAAGTATTAAGGAATTTATTTAGATGATGGCTGTTATGTCAGGACTTTGTTTCAAATTAAATATTCCTCATCAGTTTCTTTAAGGCATAATTAGATTTTATCTCTGCTCCAAGCCCAAAGTAGGGGAAAGAGTAGATGAGAATGAAATTGGTCTTTGGCTGTTTCCTAGTATGGTTTACATTTCTGGTTGTCTTTAATATTATTATTCAGTATGTTTAATACTAGGCTTTAACATTTTCTCATAAAAATCATTTTTTATTTAAGAACTTTAAAATCGTGGCATATTTTATGCCCATGACATATCAATTTAGGGAGAATATAGTGTTACCCATGTTCATTACTTGTTGCCTGTAACAAATTTTGTTTCAATTATGAATGGTTCAATGTGGTAACTTTTGAAGGACTCAATCGACTGAAATCAAATTTGGCATGAGGCTTTATCTTAGGATGACCTAGGTCAAGTTATCACCATTTTCTGGAAGCATTTTTTACTTCAGTATTTACCCTTTAATTTTGTCCTTACTAACTTTTGAGTGAGTTCATCGATTAAAATCACATTTGGTTTGAGGCTTAACATGCCATTTAATTTCTGCTCGATAACTTTGGAAACACTTGATAGGTTGAAATCCAGTTTGGTACAAGGCTTTATATACAACAGCCGAACCCAGCAATTGCACAATATTGGTGTATGGACACATTTCAAGTGTACATTTTATTTCATCGGTCAGAAATGTCATCTGTTGTCAACAGTTGAGTTGTACTTAATCATAAAAGGATTACATTTTCTACAGTGTGTTATTTTATTCAGCCAAGCTTGGATGATGACAATTTTTATTTCGTGCAGGTGATTTTTTTAAAACATATTCTGTAATGTCTGTTGCTAAAACTTTGAATCTCCAAAAAGTGTTAACAATCAGTTTTCTGATTGCTTTAGTCTGTAGATACAGTGTTATCATTTTTAACTTTTTTTAAACAAAAATCTTGAGTAAAATGTATGGAGCAATATTAAATACTATTTTAATTACCTTCAGTATCATCAGTTCCATGTGATGAGTGTAAACATTTTAACAGATTCTACAATATATACTCCTTGTGCATTTGTTTGAGTAAAACATTGTTAATATCATGCTGATGAATACTTAATTTTAGCATATCTGCTCATCAGAAAATGTAACTGCACCCTAAATTATCATTTTCAGACTTCATACTCATTTCCATTCAGACACTTTAGCTTTCCCTTTTAATCGTAATTGCCTTGATTTGACACGTCTGTGTACGTAGGAAATAAGTAGCATTGGCCAGAAATTTTTTTTATAAATTTGTCAGGTGGCCAGTTCTTCAATTCTATTAAAGAGTGTCTCATGTTAAAACATAAAACCTCAGTCTTAACTTTTGTTGTGGACTTGTGTTTAATCTATGATCTCTCACCGTCTCATGATGCAGTATGTTTCATTATGCACCAGATTTGCTGTGTCTGAAAAGGTTTTACACAGCTGTACAATTGTTCCAGTACAGACTTCTTGTAAACTTAGAGTTTAAAACATTTGTGTGTGATAGGGGCCAAGAAAATTCACTTTAGAATAAATTACTTATTTCAGTGAAAATTATATTTGCAGGAAATCCTATTCTCAAGCAATGTCATGATTTCCTTGCTTGACATTGAAATACAGATGAAAGATAAATTTGTAAACAATCTTGCGATATTTAGAAAGTGACATATCCACTGTACAACCTAAGAACAGAAGCTTCTTTTTAATTACATTTTAAATATGAAGGAAAATTCTGAGATAAAATGTGATTAATTCTCTGCACAAAAAGTGCCATATAAAAAAAGAAATGTTTTATCATGCTGAGTTATGTTTAAGTGTGAAATGAAAAATACATTGTTGCTCCTCAAACTTATTTCATGAACCCGTTATTTATCATGATAGATTGTGGCAAATATTTTAGTCAGTCACTTAGTGTACAGTTGGTACATGTAAATGCAAAAATTAAAATTAATTTGTCACAGTTTTGTTTTGTTTCCTGTTTTAATAATAATTTACATAGTTGGTGTTGTCATATGGCCCTTATAGAGCACTTTTGTTTTATATAATCATTTGACAACAAACGTATTTGGTCATGATGATCCATTGCATCCCCAGTTACTATTACATTTCATTTTGTGAAAATGTCAGCCAATTTGATGTCTAGTGCCCATTTGAGATTTTTTTTCATACTCTGGCATGAATATGGTAGGTGTAAACAGCATTAGGCTTGTTCTACCATCCAGTCCACACACACAGACACACACAAGTATAATGCTGTCCATAGGATCTCTTGGAGTATAATACATTGCAGTGTGCCTTGCAGTGAAATACAGGCATTGAAATGTATTCCACTAATGAAATCGGATGCATGACTATACTCACCTCAACATAAAGCATGTTATAATGAAGTGCGATATTATAACAACATGAGGTATTCACTATAGGACTTTAAATGTCTGGTTGATCCTAATTGAAAATGGTACAAATCTGACATAAAAAATGGCAGCCATCTTGAAAATCTTGTCACTTTCTACTTGTGAAATAGAAAGTTGTATTGATATGGGCTTTTCATCAGCAGACTTTTTACTATGCAGTGCTCAAAAAATCCAATAGCCCGACACCCGGGGCCTCTCTGATTTTAGATTGGGCCTGTCCTGTATTCTAAGTTAAGAGCTCATCGGGCCTATCCAAAAAAATTAATTTGCCTGAGGAAACTTTGATTGTGCCAATGAAATGTGTAATTGTATTTTCAAGATGTTGACATACCTACCATAAGACGGTACAATCTAAATCAGATCACCACTGTCTAGTCAAACTTGGACTAACCCTTGCCCTATGTGAAATTGAGATCTGATTTTAATCACATTAAAGCATGGCATGTCATGCTAAAATTACAATTTCGTACTCCAAGACCCCTTGACACAGTCATGTTTCAAGAAAACAATTTTTAGTAATCTTCAAAAACAAAGCAAAAAAACGTTCAGGATAGGCCCGTTAGATGTAGCATGTATAAATGGTAAACAGTCATGATTGGAGCTGATGTAAAACTATCCCTTGGGCAGTTTAAAAAGTGGCTATTAAAGGTAAAGAGGTCAGGTATATACCACCATTTCACATATTATTTAATTGGCTGACAATAGCTAGTGAGAAACTGAGATGTATTTGAAGGCTGCAATGGGTGAGTCCATTGTGCTAATTTACATCGGTTCAGGAAGTGGAACAGCCCATTATAGCTAAATCAAAGAGATGCTATATGCATGTACAAGAACAAAAGTTATTACATATTATTGCCTTGAATTAGAATGTTTATGCCATATGTATTATATTTTTGACAAGTTTGTGACCACCGGTAATGTTTCTTTGAAGTCGGATTTTGCTGCATATGTTGAATGCAAAGCATGATCATATCAATTGTCGGAATAGTGTTCAAGCGTAATTCATTTTTTAAGCCGATTTAGGTTAGCTATCAGCAAAGCTGAACAAACATAAATTTCAGAACTCTTGGTTGAATGAGTTTTACTTTGTGAAGCACGCCATTGTAGCAATGAACACTAATGACACATATTCCCTTTGAACCCTATTGAATTTATATTAAAATTTTAGCTATTGCAACATTGTGTGACAATACTGAAAAATGAAAAATTTTGGGCATGTAGAAATTGTAGTCCAGGCTTGTGAAATTTAAGTTGGGGCTTGTGACTTTTAAGTCACCAGCCCAGGGCCTGTATCTAAAAAAAAATTTCTTTGAGCACTGCTATATCTAGTTGATCCTAATGAAAATGGTTCAGATTATGGACACCTTGAACATATTGTTATCACTACTACTCCTGATGTATGGTCAAATCAACACAGTGATCATCTTCAAAATGTTATCATTTCTCCTCCTGAATATATGGTCTTAACAATACAGGGTTTTCACTTACAGTCTTCTTCTGATGGCTAGTTGATGCTAATTGAAAATGGTATCAATGTGACATCTAACATGGCCACCACAGCAGCCAGATAGAAACTTTTATTACTGCTCCTGACTGAAAAGTTGTATGAGTATGGGTTTTCAACAAAAGACTTCCCCATGTTGATATGACTACATGTTTTGAGTAACAGTATTAAGGCTTTCAAGATGGCTGCCATGGTGGCCATATTGGGTTATCAAATTGGCACTGTTAGGACCAGTTAGATATGGGATGAATGCATGTGTAAAATTTCATGGCTATCCTACAGAGAGTTTGGGAAAAGTAGCAATAACAAAAGTGCTAACAGGTGGATAAACAATGGATAAGAGACCATTCCACAAGTTCTCATGGTTTTTGACCACTAGAACAAAAAACTGGCATGTAGGCTATTACTGTTGTTCAAAAAATGTCAATCTGCCATAAGATATGAATACTGTTATTAAAAATAGAGAAACCTTTTCAATACTTTCTCTAAACAAGAGGTTCAGGTGGGCCTGATGTTGCTCACCTGGCTGGCATAACAATTTACAATTTCACTTTGCAGTCTTATATAGGTGTGTACAAACACAAACTAGGTAAACTATCTCCCAAACTCTGCACCATCTTGATTTTACCTATTGCACTATATACTGAACAAAATTTCTGTCTAAGGATAATGTTGTTTTGGGTTAAACCCAATTTCTCTGAACAAGATAAGCTATACATGGCAGCCAGTATAACTGATGGAAGAAGAACCTGGGAAAACCTCAGTAGAAACCACCAGCCTATGGGAATCTACTGACAAGCTTTCTCACATAACGCACATTGGCCAAGCCCAAGGTTCAAACCCATGTGGACAGAGGTTATATGACAGTGATAAGCACTTTAGACCACTTGGCCACACAGGGCACCATGTCTAAGGATAAAGGTGAACTTAAAATGCAGTCTCTTGCTCATAATCAAATTCGTCCCAGATCTTGATGAGATAAATCCATTTACCAAGTGTTTTAGAGACTGGATGAGAAATATTGTTACTAAATTTAGAGAAGTAACAAGCTCAGCCGATCAAATGCAATTTCACTCATAATCATACTCAACCATGAATTTTATGACTGGCCTACTTACTAAATTTGATCAAAAGACTAAAAAAAGTCTCCAGCTTGGTAGCAAAATCTTAGACAATAAGATGACTTCATAAATATACATTGGTCTCGTTCTGTATAAAAATCATCCACATCTTGACAGTATTAGCCTATTTACCAAGTTGGATTAAAATCAGGTCAGAAATAGTCAAGTAGTTGGAAGCTCTGTCACTCATATGCAAAACCACCTTATTTATATGCATGAATCTTATTTGTAATAATACCGAATACATCTTGATGATATAAGCTTATTTACCATGTTTGATAAAATATTAGTAGAAATAAAGTTAAAATTTTGACAAGCTCAACAAATCTGATGCAAATCCCCTCATCAGTAACCTCATTAATATGTATAGATCTTGTTCTTATGCTCATCCAAGATCTGATTTAAACCAATTTACAAAGTTTGAACGGTAACAAGCTTAGCATGTGACATGAAAGATTACCTCATTACTACAGTAAAAACTTTTATGAGCGACCACCTGTCATTTCCGACCACAATCATAATGCACAGATCGATTTTATTATATAAATGCTTTGTCATGAGCGACCACCTGCTGAACGCGACCAGCGACCATGATGTCTTGGCAAAATATGCATTTCGACACTTGCTATCAATGACCACATCACAAAAACGAGGATATAATCCACCAACTTTATTTAATCCCTGTAACTACAACCGATCATACAGTTCTAAAAAAAAAAAAGAAAGGCTGGCTACCCAAATCTAAAATTTTTAGGAAGTTGATAGGGTATTATGGTTACCTTTGCAACCAGACTAAAGTACATGTAGATTATTCCCTAGTCTGGTTCCTTGCTTCTCACGCTCCTTGCATTGTTCTCCACTATTCATGTAGGTGAGAGCTACACAGAGAGCATGCGAAGCAGGGAACCAGACTAATTATTCCTGCACTTAGACTGCTTCCCAGCCCTACCATAGATCATGAGTAGAACCCAGCATCCCTATGAACAATTGTATCGGAGGAACATAGACACCACTGACCTATATGTAATAAATTACTACAATGACTGCTTGCTTTTACAATTGTTCTGATCAAAAACAAACATAAAAAGAAGAATAATGGTAATTTAAGAAAAAGGATTGTGGCTACCAGTGATAGATGTTAGTCTGTAACCAGGCTAATGTACATGTCATGAATTGCCATTGTCGTGCCAAAATTGATGTAGTGGTCGCGTATATTGCTTGTCTTTAGAGTTAATCTGTATTGCTCGGGAGTGAATAAGGTCATTGTCTATTAAACCAGCAAGAGAGAATCGTTTGTGGGATTCGATTGATAGTGTTCAAAACTTGTGATTTTTTTTTGTTTTTTCCCCTGATGTTAAGTGATTACATCCCAATCAAAGCTGTCGTCTATTCAAGTTGGTGCGACCGGGTCACACACTTTGTTTATTTAATTAATTCCTGTATGTCTTCTTTGAATGAACTTCATTAGGAAGCCATTCACTTTTGTCTCTGAGTAAATGGTTCTGTTTCTGGATGAGATAATTGTTTCATTTTATTTCATTAATTGTTAGATATGCAATGCACATGATTAGATTTTTCATATTTTCCTAAAGCCCAGTCAAAACCATATTTACGTTTGATATTACAATTGAGCACTAATAATTTTAACACCTAGAACCTTAATAACAATGGATGAACCTCCAACTAAAAAAAGAGACAAATTTTAAGGCTAGAGAAAATAATTATTGTAACTGAAAGAAGTGAAAAATAGCAGACCACTTGCAGAAAAGCAGTTTAAACGTCGGTAAAACAAATTTAGGTTGTTATAAAGGAAAAGGAGTAAATGAGAAACAATTTCATATGCTGATATATGTGATCTTTAAATGTAAATGTGATTTCATGTTTAATGATAGAAGTATATCTTTATTGCTTTATAATTTTGTTTTTAGATGAATGCATACAATATTTTAGCGAGAACTATGATAAAGAATAGAAATATATGTACAGTGATTGTGGTTATTTGTCTTTAAATTGTTCTCAATCTGGACCTTGGAAACTGGTCTTTTTGTACAAACCTGCTATGAGACCAACTGTTTTGAGAGACTGTTTTTTGTTGGTAGAAGGGGCGGTCTCTCATAACAGGTTTTACTGTATATGTGGATTTTGCACATAATAGAACTAGTGTGATTTTGATCATATAAGCCTATATTTACAGTTTGATCAAAAATATGGCTTTCAGAGTGGAAACAAATTTAATCAGATGCAAGATCACCTCATTAAGATCAATTGAATTTGCTTATTTATTGAAATCGTCCGAGTTCTCTAAGATATAAGCCGATATTCAATGTTTGATCACTAACAGATTACAGGTTTTTCTTACAGAGCAGCAACAAGCTCAGCCAATCTGATGTTAGATGACCTTATAAATATGCATGCTCATTATCAAATGTTCTGAGATCTTGATGATGCAATCATATGATCAAAACTGGATCAGAAATGTTGTTTCCATACTGGTAACAGGCTCAGCTAGTTACATCAAAGATCACCTTATTAGTATTTGTGGACTTTGGTCCTTTTATCAAACATTTCTGAGTTCTTATTGATGTAAGCATATATTAGGAGTTTCAGATCAGAAATACAACCTCCAGAGTGATAAAAATGTTAGCCAATCAGATGCAAGGTCACCTCCATAAATGTATGTGGATCTTGTTCATTATTAAAATTGTCTTAGATTTGAATGATTTAAATGCATATTCTAAATCAAATTAAAATTGTATAAGAATTGTCAACTCAAAGAGGGGTAACAAGCAACGGTTGGTTTTCCTCTTGGCCTGGTGAGCTAAAAGCCATTTAACAGATTTGGATTAATTTTGAAAGAAATTTTACTCGAGAGAATACCTTTCAAAATCAATACAACTGATTCCATTCCACAATCAAACATTTGCTCCCTTTATTAAAACTAACATTTAGACTACTTTATATGATTTATTAAAAACTGCTGAACATAAGATTTGACAAAAACATAATGACATTGAAGTGTTTCATTATTGGGACATATGATGCTGATTTGCCATCAAATATGAAAGTATAAAAACCCGATAAACCATTAAACAATTGCTTTCACAACATTTGCAATCCACAGCAGCACTCAAAGAAAATTTTTTAGGACACAGGTCCAGGGTTGGCAACTATGTAAAATTCACAAGCCCTGGCACAAATTCCACTAGACCAGACTACAATTTTCATATCCCCAAAATGTCTCCTTTTTCAATATTATCTGTCACACAAAGTTTCACTTGCTACCCTTCTAATATGAATTCATTAGAGGGGTTGAAGGTTGTCCAGGTGTCGTTTGTGTTCATCACTACACTAACTAGAGACTAGATGGTACTGGTGTTAAAACTTTATGCTGGATTCTCAAAGCAAATCCAGTTAGGACCGAACTGTTTGGGACAAGCATAATGTTAGTGCTGTCAGTACTGTATCTCATGCAGTCTGATCATGAGATATGCTTGCCTTTATATAAAAATGAATACAAATGAAGACAAATTTGATTTTTTTTTTTTTTGACAAGTCTGATGGGCACCTCACTTAGAATACTGGAGGAGCATCGGGCTGTCTGATTTTTTTAGCACTGCACAGCGTTGCAAGAAAGGTTCAACATCAGTTTCATACATTGCAAATGGTTTGATTTTTAAAGACAAATAATTTCTTGGGTTTTCTCTACTGGTTATTTAAAAAAGACCTTTTATATGTAAGGTATTGTTTAAAAAAAATCTTTTTATTACCATTATTTTGGTGAATGATTGTTGGATGTGATTTGGGTTATAAAGCATACAGCTTGGCCTAACTTAAGATGTGCATCTTTCAAAAGACTACTTGCTTCAATTGGTCGTTTTCACGTCCTACACTTCAGAGGTAAATTGGAGAAAAAAAATAGCCAATGCCTGTTTTTTTATAAAGTTTGCAATATTTTATCATTCATTTACTGCACTTTCTAAAGTAGTATCATCTGCTCTGGCACAGTTCAAGTTCATTTCTTGAGCACATCGGAGCAGTCATTTCAATCAGCTGTTTGCTTTAAGCATTGTGTTGGTTCCCCATTATCACATTTTAAAAAAATTCAGTCACAGTACATGAAAGTATCATAGAGGTATGTCAACAGTCTCTCCATTGTGCTTGTTGCAAATGCACACAAATTCACCTTAAACCAGTCCTGGTTTAAAAGTACACAAAAACTAGAATCTAATTTAAACAAAAAGCATCCTACTGACCAAGTTTTACTGGCGAACTGCTCTTGCAGTTCTGTGTTAAGCAAGTGTCAGTTAAGTGAGCGACTTAAAACCGAATGGGCCCTCATGTTTTAGTAACAGCAGCTATATTGAACTATGAATAAACATCAGTTGAACAAAATGAAAGGTCCTGATGCCAGAATCATCCCTGTAAATTTATGCAGGAGTTACTTAAGCAGTTTTTCCATGCCCACAAAAAAAATCTTTGATTTGTTACCAGTTTTGTATCAGCACAATAATGCATGTTGTCCATCGCCTCCAGTTTCCAAATTTGTGGAATGCTTGCATGTAGGACAAGGTTTTGGTTTGGTGCTTTATGGCACAGCTACACAAGTGGGTTATTTAGTGCTGAGAGAATTGGTGTGAAATGTCTTGCCCAAGGACATCACAGTAGCTGGCTCAGGCTGGTCCAGTAGTAGGATTTGAACACACACTCTTGGTGGCGATTCCAGCATTCTAACCACTGAGCCACCAATTATGTGGTCAATGGTCATGGTCGCTGGCTGAAGAAAAGGAAATGGCTTCCACACAATGATAGAATACAAAGTGAGAATTAAAAGGAAGAGAACTTAAAGTATCATGAATTAAATCCCAGAAGGTCTAAAAGTTCTATCAGAAGTCCAATCCAATTGAATTCTAGTGGTGCTCCAAATAAATTCCAATACTGAATGTGTTGATGTGCATGTAGTCTCGAATGTGATGATGTACCAATGACCTGGAGTGTGGCAATATGTTAAGTCTTTTGATGTATGACAATAATATACCATTAATACAAAATGTCCTTGACTAAATTCTCTATAATTGCGAATTAATGCTTTATTCCAAGAATATTATTGAGTACTTTGTAATTCCAGTGAATAATAATTTGAATAAATCACCCAAATTAAAAACTGAACACAACAAAAAGAGTGATCTACCTGAATGTTAAGAACAAGTAATTTTTCAAGTAAACAACACTGATGAATAAGCTAAGACACAGTAATAGAGCCAAAATGTAGGTCAGTTACCTCTCTAAAAACATTAAAAGTGGTCAACAAGTTTAGTAATTTCCAAGTGAAAAACTAATATCCTACATTCAGATACAAGTAAATATGTTTACTTCCATTGATAATGATCTGAATATTTAATCTATAATCTAAGAAAAAGTTATGTATTATTTTGTTTAAAAATTAAAATGTCACTAGTCAGCTACACCATTAACTTTATTTGGACAAAGGTCAGTAATAAAATACAGATGTACATAACATCATTAAGAAAAGCCAACAAACAATACAAATTAAATATACAGAACACTTTCAGTTGGGGTAAGGAAGGTGAAAGGTCAAGGTTATGGTAAATAAAACAAATGGTTTCCATGCAATTACAGTAATTCTAGTTCATAGACCCAATCAAACTTTGTAGATACTTGCATTTGGGGTGGACAAGAACATATAGCTATCAGGGTTTCAAGTACTTTAGGAGGCTATGTAGTGCTGATTCAAAGTAAAGTTAAAAAGGAAATTTATGTAATAAGAATTTTCAAAAAACTTAGGATAAACCATTCAATTCAAAATACACAGTATTTTTCTGTTGTGAACTTGAGGGAATCAGAATATTTTTTATAAGGATTGCACTTAATATGTAACGAATTTTGACCCTATATTTTAACTATTTTATATTTTTCTTTTAACATATATCTCCGACAAATAGTTTAATATGTTTGCCCTTTTTTTTTTCAGTTCATGTTTAGAAGTGTTTTGAAAGGTAAGGAAGAAACATGTTGATTTTGGGGTCAAACAGTCAAAGATCAAGGTCACTGTGATTGAAAGAAACATTGCAGAATAACATTTGTTCTTGAGTAAAGTTCCTTCACCAAACTTTGTGGATGGCTTTCAGTGAAGATAATCAGGAAAGAGATTCTGGTGTCTGATTGTGTGAGACCATGGTCATGGTCATTAAGTCTGTAAAGAAAATAATGGTTTCTGCAAAGTAAGTTTAGTTCAAGACTGCATACCTGTTGGTTGATAATCTCCAGAGCTAACCATGGCCAATGAGTGCCTACATAGTGGACTGTTAAACAATACAGCATGCATTAAGTGTGCCATTCAAGACTTAGTTGACCCTATGAACACTTTTTGTCCCCATAAACCCCATCATCCTCAAGTGGATATTTGTCCCTAATAGGCCCAAGTGCCCCACAGACGTTAACCCTATGAACACCAAGTGCCTCCTAAAACTACTGCCCAATAGTTCCCCAAACTGGCCTAAAAAGAACCATACATTACTACTTGGGTCTATAATACAATTCCCATGTTAAACCTATGGGATCATTTTACATAGGATTTTCCATTTGGGTCCAAAGTGCCATATCTGGATCAACTCGAACACAGTAACTCTTTTACCGCAATTGAGGTCAGACACATGTAACACTATTACCATTTTGGGTCTATACTACCAGTCCCATGTTAAACCTATGGACCCATTTAACATAGGACTTCCTGTTTGGGTGTCAGGTACCATATTTAGATCTCAGCCGCCACGTATTACTACTATCATCAGAATCTTTGGGAAGTCAAATAATTTCTTTAATCCTCTCCTTGCTCCATTTAGAGCATACATTACCACTTGTGCCAGCAGGCTGTTGCTCTTTTGGTTGACTGCATTTAGACAGTTTCTTGGCAGAAGAGTTGAGAGTCTTCACTGGAATACTTACTCTATGACTACTGAGCCAGAGGTTTGTTGCTCTTTTCGTGCGCTGGATTTGGGTGGTTTGTCGTTTGTAGGACTAGGTCTTTTTAATTGCTATACTGTCACACTGATTCTCTGATATAACTACTTCACTACTGGTTTGAGTGGCTGCAAACACAGATTTGGGTGGCATGAGGACTCAGTTTGGCTTGACTATCTGACCGTATAATGTCTGTCTGGGTACAGACAGCATTTGTGGAAGGTTTCTTTTTTCTCTGAACTAGCTGTACTGGCGTAGGATTTGCCAGCTGCATTAGGAGAAGTTGTGGCTTCCACATATCTCCTGGCCTCAGGAAAGCCCATGCCTTTCTCCTGTTTGACACCTTGGATTTCGTTCTCTTTCTTCCTTTTGGGGCATTCTCTTGAGTACAAGAATTGTTCTGCCTGGCAATTTGCACAAGAGATTTTTTATTTAGGACCAACTAAACCCTGAGATTAATGTGTATGTAAAGTTTCATGGCAATCCTCACAATCCTCAAAGTAGTTTAGGAGGAATAGTGGTAACAAACTTTTGCTAATGGGTGGACAATGGATGACGGATGAAGGGCAACAGGCCATTCCATAAGGACTTCTGGTCTTTTACCAGTAGAGCAATACCTTGCAACAATTATTTTCATAACATGCAATCAACAGCACTAAAAAAATTTTTTTACAGAAAACATCCTACTGACCCATATCTTTTGGCCAACTGTTCTTGCATTTGACTATTAGGCAGATGTCAGCCAGGTAAGTGATTTCAGGTCCAATTGTTCTCCATTGCCAATGTTCTTTTGCATTTTAATACATTTATGCTTATCTTCTACGTTATTACTCTCTTTTTCACAGATACCAGTTTTTCAATCAAAATGGAGCAGGGGCATCAATGTCCTATTGACACACTTCTGTCTGTTGTTGTTTTCTTTAAATTTCCTAATGGTCACTGTTCAAAACTGGCGAGTCGTGAGTGGGATTTGTAGATGTCTAACAAGGTCTAATACAAAAACGCATATTTATCCTTTTAAATGATGTGCTAGGACCCATGTGTTGACAGCGTTTGCAGAAGTCATGGTCATCATCGCATGATTCAATACACGAGCTCATTTCGTTGCTTACAATTTACCTAT
>JAECUM010012547.1:0-89235 GCA_016617855.1 Megalonaias nervosa | reverse complement strand
ATACACTAGTCCCTTTGGTACAGATCGCGATGTTATGTCAATAAAACCATGAATGGGACATTTCGGTTATGCATGAGATGGATCAACGTAAACAATATTACAGTGTGAAAGATATATAGATTAAATCGTTGAGTGAGCCGTCCAGAACGCTGACAGCCACTGCAATGCATGAGCTTGCAAATAGCAAAAAGTTAAGAAGAGTTTGAAAATTAACAGTTTTCTTTATTTGGCTCTATTACATTTAGTCTAATGGATTCTATTTTGCTCTGTTACTTTGTTCTCATTTGTTTGTTTAAAAAAAAATTCGAAGTACATTATGACATATTTAATCAAAATCTAATCATATCCTTAGTTGAAGAAGTTTGAATCCCTAGACTAGGAATAGACCAAATAATATATTAAAGACAAAAGAAAGCTAAAACCTGTTTGCCAAACTTAGAAATATTAACTTCCTTTTTTTTTTTTATTTTTTTTTTTTTTTTTTTTTACTTGCTGATCTGAAATTACAACCGCTGTACATCCCAAAAAAAGCATTCAAATAGATCGTGATACCAAACCGGCTTTGAATACATCTTCATTTTTTTACTCGCAAGTTTAACGCTAACATATGTAATATATCTTACAAAATTATATTTCAAGAGGTTTGCCACCAATTTACTGCTAATAAATGAGCAAACAAACGAATGCATTTATGCATGTTTTGTACGTATGTTAGCATGTACGTAAGTACGCACGCATGTTAGTACTTGTGTATGCGCGTACGTATGTATTGCATAAAGCAATGTAAGTGGGACAAGGTTGTGCAAGGTAGGTGGGATAGGTACTTCATAGATGGTTAATCCAGCCATCTGCTTCATTGATATCTTCGTATTACGAACCATTCAGTCACCTGTTTCAATGCCTGTTTATATACCATCTCATTATGGAGGCCAGTCATTGCGTTTATCTGTAATTTGTAATGAATATGGTCTATGCATTACCAATTGTTAATTATTTGGCATGGGCTGATATTTATGCATACTAAAAATCGCTTTCAATTTTAAGAGATTCTTGAAATAAGAACCATGGTTTTCTACATGACTAATTCCTCCTTCTAAAATATCGTTATATTTAACTCCTTTTGATGGTCGATTTGTCACAGAGTAGTTAGCAAGACGTAAAGTTACTTTGTTAAAATGGCGTAGTAGTGTATTCTAAATGCTTTTAAAACGACCCCAGGAGAAATGTTTATATCAACATGAAAAACCTGCTAAACTCTACATAGAATTCAAGTGCTCTCATAGAAATTCTCTACGTTATCGCGTTTTCAGGATCATGTGGTATATAGAAAAAAGTAGAGCACGATCCCTTTTATTTCCTATTCCCCAAACGCCTTTCTTTTTAGTTTTGTGCCTGGAATAGAAACATTAGAAACACATATAATTTGGTTATATTGGACATTTGCCTTAGTTCGAACAAAATTTACTTTTGTTGTAATTTTGTACAAGGTATGTAAAGTTTATCTACTAAGTGACACCATCAAAGCAATCAAATTGCTAAATACTACGGGTCATAAAATTAATGCCGGTTAATTAGTGACCAGTAAACAAGCATTAAAATACCTAAAAATTCTCCACCAACAAATTAAAATAAATTTCAAAAATAATCATGAAACAAAATAGCAAATAACTGTTAACAGATTTAAATATTTGAAGAGGTATAATGATGCATAATTAACAAGTAAACGTGTTACAATAATCTGTGCACTGTTAAATTTCGTTAATTATTTATTTTTGTTTAGGTCAAGCATCAAAAGAAAACAGAAATGCAAGACTCCCATTTCACTAAACATTCACTTGGTGACGGTTCAAGCAAAATTCATATTCACCACGAAAATACAGATTTTACAAAATTACTGTTAAATCGGCCTTAATTCTATTTATTGGAGGCCCAAGTATATTTTTACACCAATTAGATGCATTGCCAATTATCTTACCTGGTCGATACAATCTACACGGAGAAGTCGCACACTAATACAGTGTCTTCAAGTTCAGATCAGTGTATAATTACCGCTGATAATATCCAGAGGCCAAAAAGTATTATTAATACTCGTTTTCTAAATGAATTTAATATGGTACACATTTTCATCACAATCCTTTCTGATTTCTATCCCCCTCCCCTCTCATGTATAACGGACAAACTACGCAGAAATGTGGAGTGAGAGAGAAAAGGAATTTGGGCTGGATTAAAACCTTGAAAAAGAAATTACACCAAGTAACCTACAAGAGTATGATTCATCGTAACGATAGTGTGCACTTCCCTTGGGATTTATCTACAGTGTTTCTCAATGATACAAAGTTACAAACCATGTCGACATTTTACAGTAAATTCCTCGGTTACGTGGTACACATACTGTGATGTATGTAATGTTTTGTTTTTGTTGTTGTTTCTTAAACGTACTATAATGTTCTAAAAATCGATTATTATTAATTAAATATGAAAATGTCCAAAGGCCTGCCCCCCCTCTCTCTCTCTCTCTCTCTCTCTCTCTCTCTCTCTCTCTCTCTCTCTCTCTCTCTCTCTCTCTCTCTCTCTCTCTTGATCATAGTAGCAAGATACGGGCTAAAAGCTATGAATTGACGAACGTAGAAGATTTTATTTTGTGTCATCCCACGATATCTCTGGACTTATGAATGATGGTAAAAGTTAAGTCAAACCGACCAAAGGATGAGAGAGAGAGAGAGAGAGAGAGAGAGAGAGAGAGAGAGAGAGAGAGAGAGAGAGAGAGTTTTAAAGTCAAACCGACCATATCCTTAAACAAAAACTCAACAAATGCAAGTTAATTGATGACATGACAGCGATATTTGCTTGTATATTTATGTTGGTCGTACGGTCAAGCAACCAGAGACTTTCTGACCGAATTTATGTCTGTAACTTGTTGGTATATCATGCGAAAAGTCCACCATATATGTTTTACGACTTTAGCTTAGCTGTGGATGAGTTAGCTCTCTGTAGCTTGTTGGTATGTCATACGATAAGACTATCATATCCTTTTACGACTTTTGCTGTAGATGTCTTTATCTTTGTTGTGACTAAATTTAGATGCATGTAACTTGTTTGTATGTCATATGACAAGACTGTTATATCCTTTCATGACTTCATTGTGCCTTATTTAATGACAGTAAGGTTAAAAAGAACAATAAAAGGGGCAAATATCTATTGCGTAGATAATTTGTAACTTTCACTCCTAGCATATATTTTCTGTGATGAGCTGAACATATATCGCAACAACAAACCATAGGTTCATTTGATTTGTACAATTTGTATAACGGATGGAAACAAGTAGACTTACCGGTGTCCAGTGTTAATTTGTAACTTGTAATGTTCGTGGTCTCTACATTTTCAAATAATTCGTAATTTGGCCTCAATTATACAGACAATTTCAACGATTCTTATTTGCATCAAACGCACTTTCAATTTTGAATACATTACTGGGACAGAACCATGGAATACTCAATGAAGCTAGAATGAGGTTTGTTCTTTTTTCTCATTTTTTTTAAACCAACCTTATCATGGTCAGTTCAACATCAAGGTAGCTTGGAAGGAAATAACCTTTGTTAAAGTGATGTACTATTGAATGAGGAAAATCTTTAGGGAGACGATATATGGAGTTATTAAATCAACATTTAAAGCCTGCAAATGTTTTCAACAAATACATTCAAGTGCTCGCTTTGATATCCGCTATCCCATCACGTTTTCACGAACAGGTAGTATGTAGAAATGCAAAGATTTCAGTAGGATGATCCGAGCACATCAGGTGTTACCAATGTGTCTGCCATATACCTGTAATTGTTTTTTCTTCACAATACAACGTGTAACAAATGTTATCGCGGATCTATTGAAAACACATGGTGTCAAATCTCTAATGAACGGAAGTGAAGGCTTGAAAACTTACTTTTGCAATTATTTTTGTTATTTAAATTGTGTAAGAAAAGTCAGACGTTTCTTAGAATACTGTGCTCGTCAAACGGAATCCATTCAAAAGCTTCAGATTTGTTCAACTTTCCTTTGAGTAAACAGCATCAAAATTAGTTGTAACAGCCTTATTTCCTGTAAACATCAAAATATTCTTGCTAATTTGCTCTTAGATGATATCAGTTTGTGTGGTTTTAAGAAAGAGATGTTTACGTGGGTCCCATTTACTTACGCAAGGATTATTGGCGTGTGTAACAACGATAATATCCATAATCATTAGTATTCCACGAAATAAAATTTAATTCATCGTATCATGGTAAATTCTGACATATAATCCCTTGTAGGCAAGAAAGTGGGTTTGATATAAATATTGAATAGAGATTCAATTTAGTTTAGATAGCCAAGGGATTTTAACTTCCTGTTTTTACTGCATTAAGGTACACATGACGCAATGTTAGTGTAAAAGTCCAAGGAGGACAACACACGAAATATCTTACTTCTTGCCACGTGATTCAAGGGATAATTACCGATTAAAGTATGTATGACGTACTTAACTTTTCTACTTTCTTAAACGTGTCTCGCTAAATACATATTTAATAAAATGATTGAATAAGACTTACATTTTTTCTTGATTACACTGAAAATAGTTTGAAAACTATTGAAGGGAAGTTCCTCTGACAAGTGGGTAAAGTCTGAAAGAGGTAAAAATATATCTGGGTAAGAACTTGACGAAAATTCGTTTTCACATCTTTTATGGTTCATAACGATCATTTCAAATTAATAGGATCTGTTAGAGATAGTTAATCTCGTTTGAGAGTGAACGTAGGTCTATAATTATACCAATCTGCAATCCAAAAACTGCATACTTATTGATTGACTTAAGATTGGCATACATATTTTGGAATCATAAAAAGTTGTTATAAACTCATTTGTATGTTCATTTCCAAGTAAATAAAGATATTTAAATCGTTGAGAATAGTGATATTTGAACTCAGGTGTTTTAAGTGCTAAACATATAGTATATTCCTCACACTTGACCATACCAAGAACCCCAATGTATGTCTTATTAGAGTTCTTTACAGCATCTTCCATGGACAAATAAAACTGTTTTCTATTGCAAATGGCAAAACATTGTCTGAGTTCACATTGTATGTCCAAACAGACATATGATTATTTATGCAACGGTGCCTAAAAAGATATAATGATCCAATCAACTTGGAAACGTAGAACTACCTGCATGGATCCTCATCACAAAACAGCACTACTTCTAAAGATGAAGAAAAACACATTAAAGTAACAAGCATGCAATCGAGTTTTATTAGAATCTAGACCACGGTTTAAACAAATATAGAGTAATGCAACTATATGATATATTGATTCGTGTATTAGGGTGCATTTGTAGTAAACAAATCCGTACTAAGTCTGGTGTTTCCCATGCTTAATAAGGAAAAAAAAATTCAGTATAGGATTATTGAAATATACATAAAACAACTGATTTATTTACATACATTTATAGTACATGTATAAATTAGCAATGAACTCATAAATAATGTCTCATTATCGAAACAATGGATTTTCCCATTTATGTTATTCAAGGTATGACTAAACTTTAAAATAAAAAAAAAAAAAATTAAAAAAAATTTTACGTCCTGTAGGGGTTGAGGGAAGACAATTATTTATTGAGCCAAAAAGTTGACTTCTTTGTTTTTCCGGTTGTTTCATTTTAGTATGAACTCAAATTATTGTGATATCTACTTGCTATCAACTTTTTCTTGGGTTTTAATCATGACAGTACTTAGCCTATACGTAGAGACGCAGACATAAATGTATTTCTGCCTATACGCTTAGAACTGTCAAATATATTGTACTGCAAACTCCCTCGGCTACAATACCCCGAGTCTCGCTATCTCGGGTTCTTTAGGATAGGTCTTTATATTTGGAGTGATATACCGCTGAATTTGCTTGAGGATTGGCGCTCCAGAGTGCGATAGATTTCTACCCCAGTGGGAAACCATCTTATTCCTGGCTTCTTGTCGCCGACTGAGCCGATGGATCGCTGAGTCGTCGACTGGGTGTCCTGTGGTCGCCAACTGTGCCGTCGACTGAGTTGCTAGATCGTCGTCTTGGTCGCCGAGTCACCGACTGTGTCGCATACTTGGTCGCAGAGTCGCCGACTGGGTCGCAGACTGTGTCCCAGGTCGTCGACTGTGTCGCTGACTTGGTCGCAGAGTCGCCGACTGGGTCTTGCTCTGGTCGAAGACTTGTTCGCAGAATCATCGACTGGATCGTCGTCTGGGTCGCCGGGTTGCCGACTGGGTCACTGACTTGGTAGCAGGGTCGCCGACTGTGTCGCAGAGTCGCCGACTGTGTCACTGACTTGGTCGCAGAGTTGCCGACTGCGTCTTCCTCTGGTCGCCGACTTGGTCTCAGAGTCGCTGACTGGGTCTTCCTCTGGTCGCCGACGGTGTCGTCGAGTGGGTCGTGATCACGCGACGTTACTCGCTCAAGATCGACAGAGAGAGAGAGACGACAGTGAGAAACGATGAGAGAAGAGAGACCTTCAGTCAAAATGTGTATTGTCGCAAGATCTCTGCTTTCCTTGGTCGATCTTTGTAGCGCCTGTCTTATGGTCGACGAAAGACCTTGTCTTTACAGTTTTCCGATTCCCTGGCCTGGCTCTGTCCTGTCCGATGAAATACGACCAAATGTGCTGGCTCTGGCGGTGTGTTTATGCTGCTTCACTTGCAAGGGGACGTCTCCACACGAAACCGCTTCGTAACACACTACCCTGGCAGCCACAGTTGGCACGTATATCTATATACTCAGGCGGAATCACATGACCCAAACCAAGACGCTAAATGGCACTACAAAGCCCGCTAACATTTAAAATCAGAATATAAACTTTAATGAAACGAAAATTACATTAACGAAACGAAAATTACTGTCCAAGGGTTTTTCTCGTTACACTATACATGAATATGCTTTCAGATTTGTCTGTTCATATAATCGTATCTATTAATTAACATTTGCCTATGTGTTTGTGCGAATCTTCAATAACACGGACTGATGAGACTGCATGACATAAACGAACTTTTTCCCTTGTTTAGTCCCCGGCAGACTATTTATCAGATTTCTTACACAATTGTGGCTGATATAAGAGCCCCCGTTCAGCGATGTATGAAGCCGCGTTCCATTATCTGCCTGATGGATGACAAAACATTTAGAGATAAGTCGAGTACACACACACACACACACACACACACACACACACACACACACACTTAATCATTTATGCACAAGGAAGTTTAGGATCACAAGGCGTCACACTTTTTTCTCCTGAAAGTGTTGGAATAACAAGGCTGAAAATTCTGAGATTTTATGGGTGGTGGTGGTGTCAAGTTGAATGCAAAATTCGTAGGTAAACTGGCCGAGTCACATCGGGATATAAACACAGATAATGGTTATACCAATTCTTCTGTGATGGTCTAAACTCACTGACGCCTTCACCAACTATTGAAAAACATGAAAAGATTACATGTGCATAATTTGTTTTACCAGGAAGATGTGTTGTTTACCTGTACATATAGCACGCTCTCTGAATTTTAAACCGCTAATACTTATCATGCGTTGATAGGTATATAAGCGGGTAGGCACGTGGACGTAAATGTCTGGATCTATTTATTCGTCTCTCTGTCTGACATGTAGTCTGTCGGTAGTCTGTACATCGCTAAGGTACAGACATACAGACAAACAAAGCGAAAGAGATGGCGGGTTGGATCAAGAGATTGGGGAGTTTGTCATTAATAATAAAATTGAAACTAGCCTGAAGAAATAAAACGTTGTGACAAATACTTTGGCCAACTTAACGTTTTGATTAGGCATGTGTATCTATCTACTAGTCTCTTTTATGCATATCGCGATGTTATGTCAATAAAATCATGAATGGGACCTTCCTGAGTTTGCATGAGAAGGATCAAGAGTGGCAGATGGCACAGTGGATTGTAATGTTAGAACTGATGTTTATCATTTGACGTATCAGTTTGAACAATAATAGAATGTGTGTGTTTATATACAGACCCAGCTGGTTGCGTGTGCGAAGTACGCGATGCACACAGGCGCCTTTTCATTTCCTGTTCGTTTTATTCGCAATTTATTCGATAAAAGAAGTTTGGAAAGGCGCCAAACATTCATCGCACACACAAGAAAAACACCACGCGCTGGGCCTATATATATATATATATATATATATATATATATATATATATATATATATATATATATATATATATATATATATATATATATATATAATAATTTTTCAGTCATATCGCTACGATGTCTCCAATGTGGTAGTTTATTGTGCTTTCTAGCACTGAGGCATCATGCCGCAGACATGTAGCATCATATCCCACCCACTCACATTATCCAGACAACAGGACGACCAGTCCTAACACTAACCTCTTAATGTTGAGCGCCAAGCGAGGCAACTGCTAGTACCATTTCATAAGTCTTTGGTATGACTCGGCCAGTGTTCCAACCCGCGACTTCCCGAATCCACGGCGGACGCTCGAACCACTTTGGGCACCGGAGCGGTATAAAAGAATGTGCTTGATATAGAGATTAAATTCTATGACTGAGTCGTCCATAACGCTAACAGTCACAGCATTGGGTTCAGGAAGGGTTTTGAAATTATCAGTTTTCTTTATTTTCCTATATTATATTTGACATATTATATTTGACTTTAGTCTAATGTTCTCATTTTCTTGTAAAAAAAAATTGAAAGTACATTATAGCATATCTAATCAAAATCTAATCATATCCATAGTTGAAGAAGTTTGAACTTCCTGGACTATAAATAGGCCAAATAATATATCAGAGACGAAAACTTGTCTGCTTAATTTAGAGTTAATAGCATGTCTTGAATTAAAAATCACAAAAGAGAAGACGCCGGTTTTTATTTGCTTGCTGATCTGAAATTACAACTGCTATACATTCCCACAGAAACATGCAAATAGATCGCAATGCCAAACCTGCTTTAAATACAGTAATAATCTATTTCAACACGGAATTTATCTTCATTTTTATGCTCGAAATTTAGATATGAACATATGTAATGTATCTTGTAAAATTATATCTCAAGAAGATTGCCACTAATTTATTGCGACTAATGCAGAAAAGTAAAAATAAATGAATACATGGATGTATGTACAAATGTATGTTTGCCTGAAATTAGGTACGCACGCACGCACGTGCTTAAAAATGTGTGTATGTATGTATGCACAGAAGCATGTAGTTAAGTCAGCAGTTTAGAAGTTAGATGGGGAAGGTAATAGATGGTTAATCCATCTATTTGCTTCACCGATATCTCCCTATTACGATCCATTGTCACCTATTACAATATGTACCTGTCTACACATCTATCTCCTAATGGAACATTGTCGTTGTGTCCGTCTGTCGGTCTGTCAGCAACATCTAAGCATATTTGTCTTTCTTGCATTATGTCGGTATATCCACCGTGTGGCAGCTAGTTAGCTTAAATCGTTATAGATGGATGGATGGAAGGACTGATAGATATATAGGCAGAGATAGATTGATATACACACAGACGGAGAGCAGACACCTTGGTTGATGAATGGATATATTGATGGATAAATTAATCGGGTAATGGATAATACTGAGCATTATTCTGTTAACTCGAATCAATTGTGAAAAAGGAGGGTATAAGCATTACGTATTATGGGTTTTCCCGTGAGATAATGAGATCCAGTATTTTTTAAACCAGCTAGCTGTTAACAGATGACATCTTCAAATGATGTAAGGCAAAACAGAAGTACGAACCGCTTTCACTGAAGATTAATCTACTGATAAAAACCACACACATTTGTATGAGGCCCAAACATATTTGAACAAATTAAATTAATTCTCTAGCCATTAGGATGGTCAGTACAATTACGGTCTGAAGCTGTGCACGAGTAAAAATGTCTCCAATATTGGATCAGTACTGAGTTGACAATGTACAAAGGACGAAACAAAACGGACATACATTAATACGTACATACGTACGTACGTACATACATACATACATAAACTTATTCATATCTTCAGATCCCATACTAATGAATGAGAGTCCTACCAAATTACTCTATTGTTTTTATGATAAATGATTTTAAGTATACATTTTGCATGTTGTTGTTGTTTTGTTGGCTTTTTGGGGATGTTTAACGCCATCTCTCAAAGCAAGATAGGCAGCAGCAGGAAGGGTGAACCCTACAACTTTTTGCCTGAACCATTAAGTAAAAATAAATAACAAAAAATAAGGTCAATAACGATAAACCGAACCTTCTAACTATATTATTACCTTTTAGTTTGAAAAACGAATAATAAATCTTTTGGGTTAGCTCATTTTTGTTACTTCATTTTTGAATTTTGCTTTAATGCGTTTAGTTTACTCACGGGTCACTCAATTTTTGTCATTCACCCTTCCTGCTGCTATGAATTTAAACAATTATTATAAATATTATTAATATGGTTGTCATCGGAGAACCTCATTCAGCTAGATTAGCAAGAGAGCGACTAGAAGCAATTAGAAAATATTTACCTATCCGTGATGCTGTCAAGCAACAATTACAAGAACGTCAGGAATCTCATGTTGAATTTGAAGAGGATACAAAACAATTATTTAAACCTATCACAGAGACAACTAAACCTCTTCTTCCTGTTTTAGAGAAAACCGCTGAGGCAACTGGAAAAATAGCAGAGAGAACAAAACAGACAAAAAGAATTTTACGTGGACTTCCAGCTGATATAGCTGCTGCTCAACCAATACCTGTAGTCGCTGAAGCATCAGCTCCTAAACAAGATAAGGTTGTAATTAGTATTACTGCTGAATTGGAAGATAAATTTACTGTAGATGCTGTTAAAACAATTAGGGGGATTGATGACGCAAATCTATTAGCTGTGCTTGCTTTTACTGGTTTTAGTCGGAGAGAAACATTAATGAAACCTGAAAACGTTAAAGATATTAGAACCCGTGATCAGTGGTATAAAGCAATATATCGCATAAACATGAATGTTGAAAAATTTAATCTGATGATCCAGAATATCGAGATTATATAAATAAAATTAATAGTTTAGCTAAAATGCAGGAAGAAAGAGATAGAAAGGAGAAAGAAAGCAAGATACAGGCGAAAGTAGAGAAGAGAAAAGCAAGAGAAGGAGCAGCAAGATCAAAACGAAAATATATAAAAAGAAAACAACCAGCTCCTGAAACAACATCGGAATTACAGCCTGCTCCTGAAACAACATTTGAAGTACAGCCTGCTCCTGAAACAACATTTGAAGTACAGCCTGCTCCTGAAACAACATTTGAATATCAACCTATTCCTGAAACAACATCGGAATTACAACCATCATTACCACCGCCATTAAGATCATCACCACCAATGACAAGGGTAGCAGCAAAAAGAATACAAGAAAGAAAAGAATCAGTATGGTCGCCAGTCTCAGAGAAAATTTCGGAAGAACAACAACAACGAGAAAAAACGATTGAAAAAGAGCTTAATAAATTATTAATAAATAAAAAAGCAAGAGAGGATTTTAGAGCGAAGGGGGATATTTATGGTATAAACCTAATGAATAAAAGAATATTACAAATTAAAAATAATTTAATAAAATGGGAATTATTTTCAGATCATCTTAATGTACATTTTGATGTTCATGAACCTTTACATATAATAGAAGAAAGATTAAAAAAACTAAGTGAAGAGGGATATTATGATAAAAAAAGAAGTGGTTTCTCTACTGGAAGTGGATTTATTACTCATGGAAGTGGTCTTATTACATGTCCTAATAATATTCTCAATGACGTTGAACGTCTGGAGATTCTCATCGGAGGAAAACGAGCTGGTAATAATTCCCCAGAAATAATTAATGAGGCGGCTGATATTTGTAGACGGTTATTTACAGGCGGTATCATGGACGTTGATGTTTATCAGTCTCTTATTAATGAAATTGCTGATGACTACTACAGTGACTGAGTACGTAATTAAATACAGTTACTATAATAAAATGATCGTACATAGTACTCAACGTGGACCAACTATGGTCAGGGTAATAAACTCTCGATTACCAGTATACAAAACAACCTACGGAGATGGACTAGGTGATGTTGTTCAGGGTCTATTTAGAAGGATAGACCCAAAAGCAATACCGATCGCAAAGCAACTGGGAATGAAAGCTATTGATGTTGTTCGTGAAAAAGCTATTGGTGCTGTTGGTAATCTCGCTGGTAAAGCGTTTTCAGCGATTAAAGATAGACTAGCACGATTAATACGCAGACCTGCGGTCCGACCTCAACCAGTAAAATTACCTAGTACAGAAGTTATGCCTGCGAATGTCAGTAAAATAATAAATCAAGTTGCTAATCAAAAACTAGCAGAGTTGGCTGATGTGCCTTTATCAGAAAAAGAAAAAATATAACCTCTAGTCTGATAGCAGGAAGTGGTCTCACTTCCCGAAGTAATCTTCGTTTTAGACGATAATAAATATAATAAAGATGTTCAAACGTATATCTGATCCCGCATTTGACATGGACGCACCAGTACTTAAAGATGAGTCTGTGCGTGATTATCAGTATTATTCTTACGACGCACGAATTCCAGATCAGCGTGGACGAATCGAACTACAGGTTCAGGATACAAGTAAATATTTCTTACCCGCTGAAGCATTTATTGAAGTCGAAGGTGAAATTTTAAATATTGCTAATCCTGCAGCACCAGTAGCATATGGAGACGATGTTAATGTCGGTTTTGTTAATAATGGTATTATGGCGTTATTTGATAGCGCTACGTACATGATTGATGGTAAAAATATTGAATCAATTCAGAAGGACGTTGATGTTGCAACAACAATACTTGGTCTTGCTAGATACAGCGACGATTATTCAAGATCAGCTGGTCCATCAATGATGTTTGCAAAGGATACAACTGATTCTCCAGAGTATCGACAATATGAAATAGGACAACCAAGAAATTTTGCTAGAAACGCCAATGCGGATGTACAAAGTATGATTATTAATGTAGATCCAGATTTTAATTTAGGATTTAGATCACGTCGAGCAATGTTGAGTGGTGGAAGAAGAGCATTTTCATGTGTGATTCCACTATCACATATCTTTGGATTCTGTAGAAATGTCAGAAAAGTCATTTTCGGAGCTAAGCATACAGTTGTACTTGTACGAAAAGCAACCGACAACGATGCAATATGGCGACTCGCTGGTGATGCTGGCAAAGTAATTCTTACAAAACTTTCATTGTGGATGCCGGTGATGACTCCATCAATAACTGAAGAAGATCGTCTACTCTCTTTTATGAATCAAGGTGATAAATCAGCATTATCGTGGTTAACAATGACCACAGATGCTATCCAGAGTAATATTAATGGTTTATTTACATGGCAAATAGCATCACAACAAGGTGTTTCTGCACCACGATATATATTTATTGCATTTCAAGATGCTGAACGGGTGGATGATCAAACACGTAGTATTATGATATTTGATAATCTTGGTGTTTCCGAAGTTTCCTTAAGAATAAATGGACATCAAGAACCATCCGAGGATATTTTACTGAATTTCGATCAAAATCATGTAGCACGTGTATATCACCGTCTAATGACGTTCATGGGACGTAATCAAAATGTTGATACTGGTTTACAAATATCACAATTGGATTTTACAACCTTATACCCAATTTATTATTTTTCGCTCGAACATTTAGATTTAACCAGACAATCTGTATTCGATATACATTTTCGAGCTCATGTTAATAGAGATATTGGAGCTATCCCTAATTACAGGGCAATTGCTGTCATACTCAGCGATAAATCGATGTTACTTGAAGGTGCTGGTGGACGAATGAGAGTCGTTGATGCTCCAGTAGAAAACATGTAATTAGATTATTTATAAATATTATAATGTCGTATAATAATGTTAGTGTTAGTCTGACTCCTGGTCAGATTAAAAAGATACAATCAGCATCAAAAAATAATTGTGGATTAAAAATATTGCTAAAGAAAGATCAGATGAGCGGCTCAAATAAATTATCTCTTACAGAACGTCAGCTCGGGTATTTCAATGAAGCAAAAAATCAAATAAAGGTATAAAACTTAATCTTTCTGCGGGTGCCATTAAAGATATCATTAAGACGGGTGGTATATTTTCACTTCTTGCTGCTATACCAGCATTAATTGCCGCTGCAGCCCCAGCTGTTGCAAAGGCAGCTGCATTAGGTGCTGTTGGAACTGCTGCTGGGATGGCATTAAAGAAAGCAACCGGACAGGGAATCAAAAAAAGGGGAGAGGTCTAAGATTACCAGGGACCCCACACTGGTACGGAAAAGGCCTAAGATTACCAGGGACAGTTTACTGATATCTCCTATGTCCAATTTTGATTTACTACATGCTGCTAAAAAATTAAAAATAAAAAATTTTAGAGGAATTTTTATGCGTGATCAATTACCAAAACAACCAAACAATATTGAAACCGGTATTATTAATCTCGATGAAAATTCTGGTCCAGGCACGCATTGGGTCGCTTATGCAATTGATCCACGTGGAATTATTTATTTTGATTCATATGGACTAGCTCCACCAAAAGAATTCTTAAAGTATATTAGTTGCTATCAAAGTATTCCAATATGGTATTCAACATTACCTACACAAACATTAACCGATCCACCAATATGTGGTCGAGAAGTACTTAATGTACTTGATGCTATATCAAAATCAACAAAACTACCTCACAAAATTGTACATGAATATACTACGACGTCATATTTAAACAGACATTAGTAAATATAATGGTAGATATTTATGGAAGATCTTCCCGTAAAGGTCATCAGGGTGATTTATCTAAATACGCAACTCTCGATCAGCTCAGAAATGAAATTGATGATTTATTAAACATAACCAGTGTGGATCAAAACGAAGTAGTTGTTTTTCAGGATAATCAAGGACGATTAAAAACTAGTAATATACAACTGCTAGATGTTCTTATAAGAATTCCAACTGCAGTCACTGATAATATAGTTATTTTTGCTGATCAAGGTAAAATACAAGATTCTGGTACATCACTCAGTAATTATATTAAGAAATCCGGCGATGTATTTACAGGAGATATTAATATGAATCAGAATAAAATCACCGACATTGGAAATCCAACCGCAGATGCAGACGCCGCAACAAAGAAATATGTCGACGATCAAGAATCTAAGTACGTATTGACCAACGGCGGTATAATGCGTGCATTTCTCGACATGAATAATAATGGCATTAATAATCTTAGAACACCAGAATATAATTTTGATGCTGCGACGAAGAAATACGTTGATGATAAGGAAATTCCGATCGGGAATGAAATAACCACATTAAAAACTAATTATGATAATCTTGCAGAAACTCTTACTAAACATATAGAACTGTTCTTAAATTTTCGCAGAAATGTAAACAAACCCATTAAAGATTTTTTTGGTGATTCACCAACCGTTGACATAAAACTAGCCGACATTAACGCGAAACTTAATGATATTGCCAGTGGAATACCTAATATTGTTCAAAAAACTAATCTGATTAAAATTCCACACGGACAAATTAAAAATATCGTATACACAGTAGCATCAGGACAATCAACATGGACACCACAAAATAATACTATCAAATATACCGCAGAAGTTACTGGTATTTACAGGCTGTCCGTATTTAGTGATGAAAGATTTGTTATAATTAACAGATATATATTGCGTCATTCAACTGATTCTCTCTCTGGAGTTGTATCTATATTGTTAAGAAAAGATGTTGAAGAAATATTTATACTGAGAATATATGATCAAACAATAACCTCAGAGCCTTATTGGTGGCATATGGAATTTGTGGTTGAAACACCGCAATTAATCACTTAATATAATAATAATGGATCAACCTCAGTCTCGCATTGACGTTCAACTTTACAGATGCAATCAAGTATGTGAACGTCTGACTAAACTAAATAATTTTATCGACTATTATAACACGAAAATAAAAAAAATACAAAAGACGTATAGTTGTCATCGATGTAGTTGTTTACTCGGTTTCTGCTGTTATTACTGGAACAGGATTATTATTATCAACATTGACGATGACAGCACCTACTATTATAACCATTATTGTTTCAGCATCAACGACTATTGCTGGTGTTCTAGGTATTATAACCAAAAAGATACATACTTGTACAAATGCTAAATTGCACGATAATATGATTAAATTACACACAGTGGTAGAGGCATGTTCTAAATTATCTTTATATATTTCTTCGTGTGTTAGTGATGGTGAAATATCTGATACTGAATTCGCGATGATGATGAAAACTTATGATGATGCTTTTAAAGTGATCGCAAATGATTTTAATGAATTAAATAACAACAATAATAATAATGACAGACAGGGAATTACTTCAGCAGATCGTCACTAATACAACTCCGTCAAAAACTACGATGATATCGTTAAGTTCGACTAATCCTGAGTTTAGTGTCAATTTTCCAACCGCAATTCCTGCAAAAGAAATAGCATTAGCACAATTGCGAGTTTATTATAGCTGGCCCAACATTAGATCAAAACCATTTGGTGGACTACAGCCAAATAATTCATTAATATTTGCTAATAAGAATAAACCTAATGGAACTCCTGATTGGCAAATAGTTTCTATTCCAACGGGCAGTTATCAAATAGAGCAGATTAATGATGAGTTCCAACGCAGAATTAAATCTATTACAGGAAAAGAATCAAAAATAGCAATTACTGTCTACGAACCAACACTATCTGCGATTATTGAAATAAATTCCCCTGATTACTCCGTAGATATTTATCAAAGTTCGATTAGATCAGTATTAGGTTGGCCTGAAGATCCACCGGTTTATCAAACACCACCAGAACCACAGAGATCTGATTTTGTCATAGATGTTAAAAAATTTATAAAACCTCCAGAATATCGAACAGAAAAAAATGCTTACCCATGGCGACGATATTTTGGTGATGGAGTTATACATTATATAGATAAAACAGAAACCCATTTTACAAAAATAGTTGATGGTAAAAAGGTAAAATAATAGTACTTGATGTTGATGAAATAAATTCATATGCTAATACAATTAAGTCTGAACACGGACGTATACTTAATTATCTAAGAAATTTATTTTCCAGCATTAGCACTTCCTACAACGATGACTTAAAAAATCAAATAATTGAAGTAATACAACATTTGAATCAAATTGCTTCAGACCTAGATTTCATGAATGATATTATTGTTAACAGAGAAAAAAAATTAGTGAACATAACAGCAGATAGACGGTATAAAGAGTTATATATAGTTGATGAAGACGGTCCACCTCGAGGTGTTAGACTAAATCTTCTGTTCACAATAATATTTCTAAAACATTTCTGAATTACGCGAGAACAACTATCAACATTTATAATTCCTGGATTTAATTCTAAAGAGCTAAAGAAATCAGTTAATGATCTTATTGATGAACAATTTAAAAGAATATGTGATTCATGGAAAAAATTAATACCTACACCAAATATTCTTAAATATAATAATGATCCACACGGTGGAGGTCGCCATATCTCACCTGGAATTGTTAATATAACAACAACAATTGCAGTCAATCTGGTATGTGACGTAATTGATGACAGTTATCAAGTAGATCTTTCAAAATCTAATCACCGCAGTGGCACTGCGGAACAGGGGTATATACTATATTCATTTAGCCCTAAAGACCCCCCCCCGGTTGGTTAATTGTGTCTGAACCAATTAACCCCGTGTACCTGCGAGTTCATAATCCATTTCTGACAAGAATAAATTTCAAACTCACTGACCAGGCAGGAAACATTTTGGATCTAAGACAAGAGTCTCTTAATATTAATTTGTATATACGCTCTTAGAACGTCTGATTAAATATTTCCTAATATAATAAGGGAAAAAATAATCTGATTCTGAAATAATATATTTTTTTTTAATCTGATGGGTAAATATATACTCTGTTTGATGTTTTTGGACAGATTTTCTGAAATTATTATTATTTTTGTTATTTTTCTGTGAAAATTCATCAGAAATTGAAATCTGCCGGGTATAATTACACGACTAAATTATAAAATTCATCAGAAATTGAAATCTGCCGGGTATAATTACCCGACTAGATCATGAAATTCATCATATTTTCAGAAATTATTATTAATATTATTATTTTCTGTAGAAAATCTGCTAGATTTCTGAAATCTGACAGAAAATTAAAATTTATTGGGTATAGTTGTTGCAACTATGATACTGACGACCGTGGTTCGATTCCTATGGCTGACGAGTGTCGACAGTATTCGGAACGATGTTATTTTATTTTAGAGAAATATTATTATATATATGAACCAAGAAAATATAAATGATATTATTTCTGCTATTAAAAAATTAAAACATAACAGAATAAATCTATCTGATAATCTCGATCCTGAAAAAATATTATGCGATTATGAAATATTAAAACAAAGAAAAACTGACAATAAATATACATTACCATCTAATTATAAATTTGTAAAATCAATTTATCAGTCTATGTTAGAATCCTTGGCGATGGTAAATGAAAAACAGGTAAAGCTATTTGCGCCTCTTGCACGTTCGATCGAAAATATTAGATCCGAACTGTCTCGTGAATACGAGAAAAAGAAGATCGTGGATAATCGTATAATGCAATTAAGAAAAATTATGTTATTTGATTCTGTCAAAAGTGAGAGTGACACTGAGGGCAGCGACTGTGAAGGTAAAATATAGAGTCAAAAACTATATACAATTTATTTATTAGGAAGACAGAGTTAGATATATTCAACTATTATCGGCTGATCATATTTGAATGAATATGCTGATCTAGTAATATTATTTGCGACATCATATACTGATCGTGAATTTATGCCAAAATGTTTTGCAGCCGCATTCATTGAAGGAAACGTTATTTCCTGTCCTGTCTGTATATTTATGGATTTAATAGCTCTCTTTCCGAATAATTTACATTTTCCAGTATTTCCACGTATATTATTCTGACTAGATGTAATAGTCTGCAGGTTAGATAATTGATTATTTTTGGGATTTCCATCAATGTGATCAACTACAAATCCATTTTCGATGACCCCATAAAAACATTCAAATACGAATCTACTTGATAAGTATCTTTTTTCTCTATTAATCGTAAATCTAAAATAACCTTTATTATCAACAGTACCGACTGGTTTTTTCAATCTACAGTTTCTGATCACACCATCTCGGGATGCTTCATAATTTGTATATACTGGATGTTTCACAAATTCGTATTTATTACGAAATGCTTTTTTTCTTAATTCTCTTATAATATTGTTGTCGATCATTTCATCATAAGTCTGATTTGTCTGAGTCATTTTATATAATAATATTATTTGTCTAAATCATTATTTTGAAATCTGACCAGATAATCTTCTACGGTTTGTATAGGAGATTTACCTGGCGATGTATTATTTTTTTTGTCATAATATCGTTTTAATTCCCTGTATTTTTTTCCACCACATTTTAGACACAATTGAGTTTTTCCTCTGACTCCAACACCGCATTCAATACACGGTATTGGTCCTGTACTTCCATTTTTGATACTCTGTGTATGATATCCGCAGTATTTGTTCACGCACGGTTTATTACAAAGAGAAGTATATCCAATTCTGAGCCAAACACATTTGTTCTTTGTTTCAAGCATTATATATATACTAAAATTTTAATTTAAATACTTGTCTTAATTATATGGAGGAATTATCGGCAATTGAACCTCAGATATCAAGATTTGATCTTGACAGACTATCAGAATATAAATTTAGTACTTTGATGCAAGATCTGGCATTAACAGATGAGGATATAACCGAACGTATTCGTGAAGCAAAAAATGAATTTCGTGACGATGGTGCTGCTCATGTATGGTCAACATTCAGAGTCGGAAATGTTACTAATATGATGAATGACAAACGAGGAAAAATAATTATTAATCACCTTGATGATCAAAAATATTTTATTTTAATAAAATTTATTGTAAATACAAAAGAAGATATTTGGATTATTCGTGACAAACGCGATCCAGTACACATACAATCAGGAAATAATATTGTTCTCTTAAATAATAAATCTAAACCCGGAATACTGACTGGTATTGATAAGATATATTATGAACGGAGCTACCCAGCAACTGCAGTTGTATATGGAATATATCCACTTAATAATAAACCTGACGTCGGGGATCTAAAGCCTATGAAACTGTCAGAGTCAAGAATAAACTGTGTAGCTGAACGAGTTACAGAACATTTTACAAACGCGATACGTGGTAATGGTTTAACAGATTTCGACGTAAAAAAATAAATACTTGGGCAGAATCAGTTAAAGATACCGGAGCATCTATCAAAGATGTCGCTGAACTAGAAAAGAAATTAAGATTTCCAATAACAGTAAAAACGTTGACGGGAGAGATTTTATATAAACCAAAATACACAAAAAATGGAGCTCCAATAGATATTATTGAACATAATTCGCACGCATGGACCTCAGCAGTAACAATATTTCCACGAGATAGAAAAGTTAAATTTTATGATGGTCATATATTTGATTTTATCAAAAATATCAATAAAAGTGACCCTGTGTCCGTTTGGTTATTTCAGAGTTCGGAATATGATAATTACGATCAGTTTGTACGGCCTAATGGTGACATTTATCGTAGAGAATCTCTTAATGTAGAAATGGAAAATCTTGCGCTGAAGTATACTTCAGACGATGTCAAAGTTAGACAATTATTAAATAATTGTTTTACAGTTCCATCCGTAGCAGCTCATTTCGCTCAGGAAAAAAATTTATGGAAACCAACACGATCGGAATTTCTTGAAGATATTCATAAAAGTTGCGTAGAATATGGACACGGAGGATTATGGAATACTAAATACAACTATAGTGACGTTATATCCGTCGATATGGTAGCGTGTTATCCTGGAAGTTTTCTTGGATACGGAGAATGTTCTAAATACTTTAAAAGATTCGGACATCCACAACACGAAATGACCAGAGTTGCGATAAACAGACATTTACCAGATTTTGATTTAACCGGATTTGCTCATGTAGAATCATTCGAGTTTGCAGAAAATCTCCATCCGATTACTTATATTTGGTTTGGAAGACATTTTTCAGAGCGACGTTGGGTTCCGATAGTACTATTGCGATATATGCTTGATGTTGGAATTTTATTATCTTTACAGGTGAGCGAGGCCATTATATCATATAGTCCACAGAAGCAAATTTGGTTACCAGAACCAAATAGATTTAATATTGATGATGCCAGGAAAGAATTTCCTGATCTTAATGAAGATGATATTATTAAAATTACTAATAATATACGTAAATGCAGTGATGGGCATGATGAAAAACTTGCAAAAGATCTTGGTAGAAGGATAATTGGTAAATTTACTCAAGGAGGAGCCTATGATCATAAAAGACATTGTACAAGATTAATTATGGACGATGCTGAACTCGATTTTATAATCGCCGATACAACATAAAAAAATAAATTTATAAATCGGAGTAATGCTTATTTGTCAGACGGAACCAAACTAGGTACAATTGTGAGTTATCTTGATGGTGACTCACCACAATTTACTCATTTAAGATCATCTGTGTTGGCATATGTTTCTATAAATCTACTGTCTATGATAAATAAATTTCCTCGTGATGCTGTCAGAGTAGCAACGGATTCGTTTTATATAAATAAAAAATATACGGATTTATTAAAACCACTACTTGGTAATGGTGAATGGGGGTCATGGAGAATAAAACAAGAAAATATATTAGTTATTCTGAATCTGCCGACGTTGAAATTAAGGAAATATATCACAAAAATAATAATCAGGTATCAAATTCATCAGCACCATCTGTATATGATCCTGTGGCTAGACATAAAACTGTTTATCTTAACGGATGCGGTGGTTCAGGTAAAACAACACGTGTGATTAAATTATTCATGAATAATAATTCGGATATAATTGTTTTGACACCGACACATAAATTAGCCAGAGAAATAAAAGAACGAGGAGTAAAATCGTGTACATATCATAGTTTCTTCAGATGGTGTGGAGACACATGGACTCCTGAGAGAATGGGTGAAAAATATATACCTAAATATATTATATGGGACGAGATATGCACGGTCTCGTTAGAAATATTAAAAACATTTCTTGAATGGTTATTGACGAAGAATACTGCTGTGATAATGTGCGGTGATCATGGTCAACCACCACCTTTTATTGGACAGTCTCCACATGAATGGCTGAAGAATAACGTAGATTATTATGAGGAAATAAATGACGACCATAGAGCTATTGATGAACCGCTGAAGGAATTTAAAAGATTAATCGGACTACAACCAGACAGAGTACAATGTGAAATAATGCGCGAAGTAATTCCAGAGACTTCTATGAATGATTTTCTAAATTTATGGAATCCCGCTGATTTAATAGTTGCAAGTAGAAAGATAGTTCGTGATGAACTACAGAATAAATTATTTCTGTTACATAAAGAAAAGTTTTCAGATCTACCTGTACCTTTGTGTTATCGCCCAGCAGATACTCGACGACAGAATATTGATGTTGAAATTCCTGGTGGAGACACTGAAAATGTCCGAGTACAGAATCTCGTCTTGAATGATATTGTTTTAGTAGATATTAATGTCGTTAAGAATGCGCTGAATATGAATAATTCACCGTGGACGTTAGGATATGCTATAACTATTCACTCATCACAGGGGTTAACTATTTCTGATACAAATATCTGGATTATAGATGATCGGATCGAATGGTCGAATTTAGTCTATCTCGCAGTTTCTAGAGTCAGAAGAATATCTCAACTACATAGGGTTATTATGAATTTTACAGAAAATAATGATCAAACTGTTAATAATGACGTAATAAGAAAAAAACTATCTGGTTATAAGCAGTGTGATAAAAAAAATAATCGTGATTTTGATATTAATGTTGAATTTATTATAAAACTAAAACAACTACAGAATAATAATTGCGCAAGTTGCAACTGTAATATGTTGTGGCAATATTCGAATAATAATCCAAGACAATTTACCGTAGACAGAATTAATAGTGATCTTGGTCATACACGTGATAATGTGATGCTGACCTGTCTCGAGTGTAATCGACGTCGGGGCGCTGGACGCCCTGGTTCTGGTTATGTAATTGTATGTGGTGGTAATTGTGTGTCTTCAGGGATTACCTGTAATTGTTCACGTACAAATCCACGTTGAGGTGCGGTAGAATCTAATCTGTAAATTGGAGGTCTACCAGTGGATCTAACCACACCAGAAATTGTATGTGTAGTCACGCTCCATATAGGATCAGTTGCTCTTTTTTTACCACCTTCAAGTTCGCCAGGTTCGTATAAATATCTTACAGTTACATTACCTAATACTGGTTGAGGTTGATGTCTGTCATCGCTACGGGGTATATATTTTTTTGTGATCGCATTAGAAGGTTTCATGGAAGTTGAACGAGTAATTTCATTATTTAGTGCAGTTATCACACTTGGTAACCTTGCAACCCATTCACGAGATCGCTCACCTGATTTAAAGTCAGTAGATATCTCTTTTGCGTATTGGTATCCAAATAACCGCTCGGCAAGTGTTCGATTAAATCGTTCAACAATTGCCTGATCACGATGAATTTCAGTATGTCCTCGTCTGATTTTAACGTTATGTTTCTTCATCAAAGATAATACTACTCCTAGAAATTCTTTGCCAGGATCAACCTGTAATAACTGTGGCCATCGCAAAGGTCCTCGCTGATAAATTCGTTCAAACGCAGATGAAACTTCAAACGCTGTCTTTGTTGATAATGGTTCAGCTTCTTTATATCTACTTGCAACATCAACGACAGTTAATGCGTATTTGTATATGCGTGATTTTCGTCCACGTGTTTTAACAGTATCGTGCGGTAAAAACAAAATATCTGCTTGATGAACCTCATTAGGGACGCTGACATCAAAATGTGAATATTGAATATTTTTAGGTGGTGGTAGATAAATTTGCCATATTGCCTGTCGTGCTAACCACGCTGCAGCAACAGAACGTGAGACTTTTGCTGCTTCAGATAATTTAGTAATAGCTGATTTACCTCTCCAATATCCTCTTGGGCTATAATAAACAGACTCCATTATAATATTTATATAATTAATTACCAGCCCCTAACATTATTTTACTTTTCATGGCAGATTTTATTAGAAAACTAGCTAATTTATCTCTGACAGATTTATTAGGTATAGAATTTAATGCATGAATCAATTTTACATCTGCGAGATGCCTTTGTTGTAAATCTTTACTTTTATACGCAACGTCATGAACATGACACGCTTTATCAATCTTATTTACTGGATGTTCTCCTGGTCTTGGTTGATCTTGATTATCAAGTCGGATATCAAGTCGAGTTCCAGGACCACAATAATTATATCCTGGTAAGTGTTTCTCACCGGGGTATTTAGCCCACGGAGTTCCTGGTAATTTTCCTAATAAAGCGGCTATATCTCCACCTGTCTTTGTTTTAACAAATTTGTATTTCTTCGTACCACATTTTACACATTTGCCTGTCAGAGCACGTCGTTTATTTTTTGTTGTTATTGTAGTTAGTTCAGCAGTGGGTGTAGGAATTTTACACCGAACACAATATAGACTCATATTATTTATTATATGGATATAATTGACTTTTCGGCGACACGAAAACAGGAACCAGTAAAACATCACCCAGCATTACCAAATTCGATAAGAATGATTATAATAGGTCGATCTGGATCGGGTAAAACACAACTATTACTAAATTTAATAATGAGATGGCTTAGATGGAGTAAATTATATTTAGTAGCACCATCTGTAGATGATCAACACTGTTATGAAGTACTTAAAGATTTTAATGAAAATGCAAAATTGCTGAATGAAGATGGTGATGATGTGGTTGATTTTATCACCGATATTGATGAAGCCCCATCTGTAGATGACCTAGATGGATTTTTTAATAATTTAGTGGTGTACGATGATATTATGTTGGACAGACAAACAAATCCAGCTAGAATATTTTCTCGAGGTAGACACAAGAATACAGATGTTATATACGTCACTCAGCGATATACACAAATACCTAAAGTGATCAGAGACAACTGCAATATTTTAATAATATTTAATGGAGTAGATAATTATACTTTACAGAATATTTATTATACTTGGTGTTCAGGGGATATGGATATGATGAAGTTCAAAAACTTTTTTCTCAAGCACAAGCTGTTCCGTTTGGATTTATTACAATAAATTTACATGATCCAAGATCCAGATATCGTATAGGTCTAGATAAAATCTTTGGTTAATTACAGCAGCAGGAAGGGTGAATGACAAAAATTGAGTGACCCGCGAGTAAACTAAACGCATTAAAGCAAAAGTCAAAAATGAAGTAACAAAAATGAGCTAACCCAAAAGATTTATTATTCGTTTTTCAAACTAAAAGGTAATAATATAGTTAGAAGGTTCGGTTTATCGTTATTGACCTTATTTTTTGTTATTTATTTTTTCTTAATGGTTCAGGCAAAAAGTTGTAGGGTTCACCCTTCCTGCTGCTTAGGCTATTCATGGCAGCCAGTATAAATGGTGGAGGAAAATTTCGGAAATATCCCGGTAAGAATCCCAACCCATGGGAAGCTACTGGCAGCTTTCTCGCATACCCACATTGGCCGAGTCCGAGACTCGAATCCACGCGAACAGAGGTGAGATGGCAGTGATCAGTAAAGCCCAGCTCTTTTGGACTACTAGGCCATCCGGGGCCCCGGTTTTTTTTTAATGTATCTTGACATTAATTAACACGCTATATATGGACAGAGAGACAGATGCGAAATTCATTAAATGAAGGCAACATTCTTCATAAATATTTTATGCACATTAATTTTCAATGTGTAAGAATAACGGCTAAACTATATATATATATATAGCATATATATATATATATATAACTATATATATATATATATATATATATATATATATATATATATATACATATATATATATATATATATATATATATATATATATATTATTGGTATGGCATACAAAACGAATGCAATTCTTTTGATGGCTTTTCGCGGTCGGTGAAATCTGTTAATTCAGTATATTTATATATGTAACAAGAATGATTTGTTTTGGAGCGAAATTCTGAATCCCACTAGAATTCATGGTTGAAGCGAAATTATGTTGCGTAGATCATTCCTAGGTTTGATTTCACCTTGAGCACGCAATTTCTAGGATTGTACGCTAAATCAATTGAATCTATTGCAAAAAAAATTGAAAGTCCTTGTGTGTTTAAAATTTGTATAAAGATTGGAATAAAGCAAACTTACCGGTGACCGGAGTTCATCTTAACTTTGTTATGTATGTGGCCTCTACGTTTGCCAACAGCTCGTTATTTGGCCTTGAACAAACAAGGAAGTTCTGATTTTGTTCTGCGTGCAAACCCAGGCCTTTCAATGGAAATTATTGGGACAGAACGGTGAAAAGCTACACGAAACGATGTACAGACCGGTTCGTCTTTCTCAAGTGTCGTTTGCTTCCAACTTAATAATTGTCCCTTCACCACAAGCAATTAAGAAGGAAGTAACCAAACTTTGCTAATGTGAAAGTGATAGTGTATAACAAAAGCCATACAGCAGACGGATTTAATAGATTAACATTGAAAACCTGTTCAACTTAAAATACATTCAAGTGCAAGTTTAGAAAGCCTTTTCACGAACTGGCGGTATATAGAAATTCAGAGGATTGCAAAAATTATCCAAGCGGATAATGTGGGACAGATGTGGCTACGATACACAAAGTGTGTCGACAGTTTTGTATCCTTTACTTTAGTGGTTTCGCTTCAGAATATTACAGGCAACAAAACTTTACCACTATTGAAAACTTAGGTTATCAAATCCCTAAAGACGGCTAGTGTAGAGCTAGAAAACCTGGTCTTGTAATTTTATTTGAAATCCTGGAAGTAAATTCCGACTTTGTTACTATCGCACTACTTTTTGCAACTTGATTTAATGAATAATTACCATTGAAATTATGATGCACTTTACTTTTGTATCTTTAGACATGCATTGCTAACCGCGTATTTTATATAAAAAAAAAGGTATACATTCTTCTTCATTTCTTCAACAATGGTTGAAAACTAATTTAGAGAAATTTCCGTGACCTGTGTATAGTTTCTGATGTGGACAAAATATTTATATGGACAGTTATAGGCAATATTCACCGAAGATTCGTTTTCGACATATTATATGGCGTATAACGATCATATCAAATGCATCGGATCATTGCGAGAATCCTTTATTTGCGTCAGAGACTGATTACAGATAATTAACGATGCTAAAAGGATATCTATGATATTTTTCAAAAATGTAACAATAAAAGGACAAAATTTACACCATGGCTAAACACTTTGTACATCCGTGGGTACTCTTGATTAATCAACGAAAATGAATAGCTTGCAAAAATTAACAAAGTAAAAATATGATGTTACACGATAATGTAGTTAATGTGTTCTATATAGATATATGTCTATTCAGAAAGCTGAATGAAGGGATAGATTAGGTCCTTAGGATAACGTGATTAGGTTGAGAAAAAATGTCTAATCTCTAATGAAGACCTTGGATCAGCATAGACATTTATTTCGCCGATTACAGAAAGAAAAAAGTGTGGAGGTATTTCCAGAAACTGCTGAAATGTTTAAACGCGCAGTAGCAGGCGACTGAGAAGATGGAAAGGATTCATGAATCGACACTGAAAGAAAAACGGAGCCATTTAAGGAAACTTTGCAGGTGCGTTCTCGGTGTCATGAAAGTTGTTAGCCAGCAGCTTCGAAAATATTTCATGTAATTAATACCATACAAAACGTAAATATTGTAACAATCCAAGGGGTTTACTTGACCGAGCGATGTCAAACCCTTCCGCGATTCCGCTAGAAATCATAAGTTTCCCCTAATTCCAAAGACCCCTATGTAATTACCGTTGTAAACTAGAAAGTCCAACATGTCCATTCTGTAAATAATTCTACTCTAATTAATACAAGACCACAGATCTCACAACTTCCCAACTGTCTATCAACCGTACAACTGCATGGTTTATCTTCATTAACTTTCCGTAACGTACCGTCAGCATTTCACGCCGTACTACTCAACCAGCTAATACAGGGAACTATTTTTACTACGCCACCTTAGGCCAGTCAAATCATGGTTTTAAATCACATTTCGCCTATAAAATTGCATCAAATTTACCACCACAGCAACAATAAAAAGCGCCTGCCGAAGGCGGAATAGTCCCTTCTCGTTTATTCATTGTGTAATTTACCAGTCTCCAATCATACATACTGCACCTGGAGTCACACAATGAATGTACACAACTAGATATTAATAGGGACTATTGAACTACAAGGACACTCATGCGGCTCTGACCTGAATTCACCAAAAGTAAACCATGGCATCATGGAAACTCACTAATACTTTACTCCGTGACGTATGCTCCTAGTAATTGGCTAATTATTTCGGTCTAAGGAATATCTCCCCACGACCGACTTCCCATAATCAAACAAGTAATCGAGAACATCTAAGAAATCCTTAAAACGGAGCTCTATAAACAAATGCGCATACTCCAAATTTATTACAATATGATAAGTTTGGGGATATTTAAATTTTACAAACGTCAAATATTGTCTCTGTTTAATAGCCTTTGATTTTTCCAGTTGTTTCAGTTTTATTTATATTTGGTTTAGGCAATCAAGTATAAATTGTATATGCCGGCAAATCCATTAGGTTTTCTCCTTGTTTCTGAGAGCTTCTATAAGAGTGTCTGCACATACAAGTTCAGATAGCAGACAATACTGACTTCTATCCAATACATACTTGTGCATAAATATGTCTTTATCTGCACTATAAATTTATGCCGATCAGACCTTTTAGACTTTATCTTCCTATTTTTGATTTCTGTCCGAATGGATGAAATACACTCTACATTAGAATTGTTTTGTAATATTTCATCGCGGTTGTAAATCGTGTTTAACATATGATTCCGCTTTCTTTTGCGTCTATTAAAAATAACGTGGTCTGGTCTAGGATATCCAATACCAAGAACATGTTTATTTTCTTTAACATTATCCAGTTAATAAATATTGCACTAACTCTTTTAGTTTTCTTCCAAAATCTCTTCATCACGTAATACATTTATCATTTCATCGATTGATGTAATGGAAGCTAAGGGTTGATAAGAAACCCTTAAACGCTAGGCCATAATTGATAATTTATAAAATTGAAGTAGTGTGTTCATGGTTGCTTTGAAGTTAGGCTGTTCATTTAGGTCATAAACGCTATCCCCCATGACTTTTGCTCAAACTGATTAAAAAGCCACATGTTATGTGTAACCGGCCGCTTATAATCAGTAAAAATGAAAGGAACCATACAAGAGGACAGAGTCATTGGGGGATAGAGGCTGTGGCTTAGATCAGTAACTACAAAATCGCTATTATCATACTACTATGGTAGACACGTCTTTGAGATTGTGACGTGACAAACTGTTTCTGGTATTTATATATTTTAAAGGAAATTACTCGACTTTTATGGTCTGTAAATCCACTACCACGCGGTTCCTTACCGGTGCTCGTAGTTGTCTTTGATTTTAATTTCCGTCAAAACGGTATCGAATTCTGTCGTGCTAATTATTTTATCCTCAATAGCCACCGAATACAGGTTACTAATCGTATTGAGACTATTTTCTGCCGCTAGCTGTTCTGAATAAATACGTATTCGTGAATGTAATCTATAGAATTGATTTACTAACACCGCCAGAGATACCCGTTACTATCGATATAGCCCGGACATTAATTCCCATTGGTGCAACTATGATGGTTGAGTCCAACCACTCCAAGACCCATAGTTGTTTCTGCGGCAAGACCACAAATATCATCCACGATCAACGCGGTTATCTTGGTGATTTCATTTTGAAATTGTTGTTCCTCTTCGATTATTTTTCACGTCGGTAACGTTGATGCTCCATTATAGTTCTTCTATTAATAACGTGATCGCGTAGTACTATTGTGCATCAACAGGACGACTTTGATCAGGTGCAACACGTACACACACTTCTAACTAATTACCATTTTTTACTAGCACAACTGTTATACAATCATAGAAAATATCTTCCTGTGGAATATTAAAATCTCCGGCAATTGTGCTTTCTGCGGGCCTAACACCCACCTTTAATTTAAAAGCATACCGATTACACCATTGAATAATGTCTGAAACGATCGTTCTTGTAGTCGCCCAAGAACTGTGTTGGTTTAACATAATTAACGGGGAATGTAACTGTGTGGGTTCAGTGGTGAATAACACTTCATCGTTGCAGAAACATCCCTAAGTGTTTTCGCATCTGGTGGTGTAGTCTGCGACCGAATATTTTCACGTGTTAATGCTATAAAGCCAAGCTGGCCTTGAGTTGATATTGGTACATCAAGGTGGTCCCAACTGTCGATTTCTATCTGGCTCTTGACAATATTAGATTTCAATGTATACGAGGGATTTTAAACTCCACGCTGACGCAAATATTCGTCGACGTGTAGAAGAAAATCACTATCAATGTTAGCATCAGTTGTCAATCAATCTAACACCCCGTCACAAAATTCCGCAACTTCATCATCGCTGTCAGAATCCGTTACTTACATGCAATGATAAATCAAAGGCCAAAGACGGTTAAACAGATGTTTAATGCTTCAAACTGAATTTCATCTTTAACTATAAGTGATAGTGATGTAGGATATATGAAAGATTTGGAATACCGGTATCGGGTTCGTTACGTATTATTACTCGTTCATAAGGCTAATAGTTGATTGATATTGTTAATTGACCCGATCCCGTTATAATAACCGGATATTATTAATAAATACGATCAGGACTCGCGCACTCTTAAGATGTGAGATTAGCTTTATCAAAACCATTCACATCGTCATAAACGTTTCCACCATTTATTATGCCTTCATTGTTGAATCCTTCTTCATTGGTAAGTAGTTTTAGGTATGGTGTAAATGTACTTACTACACTCAGAGGTAGGGACACCTCTGCGATCTGTTCATCCACGTATTGTTTCATTCCACTATAAGCGGTATCAAAACTTTGATAAACGCAACCGACACACCAGTTCTTCTGATTCCACTGTTTCAGTCAGGTTCTTTGCAACAGCGCCTCTCAACCTGACAAGAATATTTTGAATGACAATGTTAGATGTTTGCAATTGACAAGTTCAATCACAAGCTCGCCAAGGTCAACATTAACAACAACATGACTGGTAAATCCAGTCAAATCCGATATGATTGCATACCTGGTTAGATCTACATCAGCGTGTAGCTGAGTAAAGTTCGTAAACGTAAATAGACGTTTTGTATAATATTAAACGTACTTTAATGTCAAATAAATAAGTGTTTCGGGGTTGGTAAACGCTTCAGTGCATGCAAAGCTTTAACAACAATATGACAACTAATGTGGCCGTACATCAGAATATGCATCCGTATAGTGGAATAAAGTAATGACAGACGATTTTGTCCGCCACTGATTGGATGCTTAAGAACTTCAAATGGTGGAGCAAGTGCATATGAGTCAGATTACAATAAATAAATAGGTGTCAACACATATGCAACCCTAATAAGTGCCTGGTCCTGAATTCAAATCCAGGTTAACAATATCGGCTTCACGTGTGCATGCACCATCGATGCAAGTTCGTTTCCCATAATAATACATTCGAAATGCTTGACTGATTTTACCATCGCGAGTAAATCAAGATTATTTAATGGACGCATGGCCTTTTGCGTAATCAAACACCATGTTGGTATTCTACGACTTGTTCCTTCTAACTGAAAGCCTTTTCCTTTGTGTATTCGTATGGGACCCCGTCTGTCTTTTGAAAAGCCACTGATGATGCCTTTTGAAAAGACCTCAACGCTGCCGCTTTTGCTACTGCTAAAACCGCTACTGCTAACAACGCTGGAAACGTTGCAAGGAAATATTTCACCGGTCTTTTGGAATTGCATCATCTCTGATTTAGATAATTTTAATGTCATTGAGGTATTTTATGCTTGGCCGCATTAAGGTGAATAAGTTGTGTTTGGGTCAACTACACTTGGACGATCATGCGTAATTAAAAAAAAAGAATTAACAGAAAAATGTTTTAGCAAATGTTATTCGGATTGTAAACAAGACATTTTCCTAATGAAATAATATGTCCCGATATGAACCTAAATAGTTCTTTTTCTAACTTTACACTCCTTAGCATCGATTTGTCTCTTCATTTACAAAATAATGCAAATTATTATATGAAGAAATTTTAACGACTGCAAAAGAATACTGCTAAGCAGAATTCAAAGACGACATCTTTCAGTATTCGATAAGTGAGTTATTGAACAAATTCTTATTCTGCCCATATTCATAAATCTTTTTCAGCACTTCCAACTCCAACAGCAAACGATGAAATAAAAATTATTTGTACTTTATTCACCTTGAATGGGGCGGTAAATTAGACAGAATTAAATACATCATAGTACCTCCCGAGAATCAGGGAGAAATAAATATGATTCACATGTATCCATTCATTAAGTACATTAACATACGATGGTTTAATAGATTGCTGAAAAATAAATAGGGATCGTATAAAAGTTTGTGAAGTACAACTATGCTAAAAATAATGAATGATATTTGGAATTTAGGGAGAAGGAAATAACAAGAATTTGGTAAGCTCACTTTCTGGAGGGTTGACGTTTTGGTAGTGTCTTATTGGATAGAGGAACCACAACGTCCAAATGAATATTTATCGCCGAGTATTTTAAAATTTGTCCCCCAGTGAATGTTCTATCAACACATATCTTGGACAGAAGCTACCATTGAATTTCTTAATGATTTATTAGATGATTATGGTAGTTTAAAACTAATTTTAAAATTAACTAAAAAATTTTACTTTTAATTAACTAAAAGTTTAGGTTTAAATTTAAAAAGAGGAACTAGACGGAACGATTTCGTTAAGTACATCTCCTTAATATCTAAACTTACAAATTAATTTAAAGAAGCTATCAGAGACCATGTAGTAAATAATAATTCATAAGCACGAGGGTAAAATAATGAACATGAAAAATAAAATTCACTGAAATTTAAAACGATCCTTTCTGAAGGGTAAAAAGGCAACATTTGAAAGAAATCCGGTTTGAAGTAAATACAAATATAACGATACACTCTGATCGTTTTCAATTTTAAAATAATTCATGGAATAATTGTTATTAATAATTGCTGAAAAGAACTAACATATTAGACGACGACAAATGTACTTACTGTCTCTAAGAGTGAGAACGAATGTATTAAAGATTTCCGTGACTGCTATATTTTTTCAAATTTGGGGTATTATTTTATTAAATATTTTGCACATTGTTGTTCAAATATTGTACATTTGTGCATAAAATTAAAATTTTAGGAAATAAACAATTAGATAATTTGTATAATTTCTTGCTCATGTTGGCTAACTTTTGTATACACACTTTCAGATTCAATATTCTTCCATTCATGTTTTTAAACAAACAAAATTGAAATTGATAAAAACATTGAAAAAGATACTGTGTCACGGAATTGTATATATCCCTTTATTTATTAAATACATGTAATGGGTTTCGTATTTTTGTGTATAACTATACCCGAGGGTGATTTGTGTATACTGTACAATACTTCGAAACTGTGAGTTCGGTTCATCCTATGCAGCACGTGCGAAGTGTTTTCGATGGGAAAAGTCGTATACTTCCGGTGCACAGACGATATAGGGTTGCATTGTCTGTGTATAAATGCCTCACCGTAAGACTAAATCTTTACATTACGGATCGTTTTGTCAGTGAGCAGTCTATTTAAGGACTGCACATCTTCAGCTGTAGAGGAATGTGAGTTATTTATTCATTTCTTGTGTATAAGTTATAATTATTGTACTACCACGTTTATTTTTGTATGCCTTTTATGTAGCTTCGGCTTAAGTAGTAAAAATCAAATATTTTCTATTCTTATTTGTGACTGAGCAAGAGACTTATATTAGCAATATAAAGTTGCAGTTTCAAGAAACGTTTAGTACCATAGGATTCGTATCGGACACAGGTAGGTTCACTTCGGAACCTGATTATTGCTTTCAAAAGGAAACTATCTAAACATCTAACTGTCCTTTAGACTGTTTTTCTTCTTCTTATCTTGTGAACCTCTCAACCATGAAATTTTTGCTGAAACGTCAATATTTCCCTTAAGTGTTTCTTATGACTGTTACCTCCTTATTAGGACCTTGGTTAACTAGCTCCTGAATAATCCGACATGTTATGAATGAAAACTAGTATGTGTGTGTGTGTGTGTGTGTGTGTGTGTGTGTGTGTATATATATATATATATATATATATATATATATATATATATATATATATATATATATATATATATATATATATATATATATATATATATATATATGTAGACCGCTCCGTGGCCTAGTGGTTAGAGCGTCCGCCTCGGATGCGGGAGGTCGTGGGTTCGATTCCCGGTCGAATCATACCAAAGACTTACAAAAATGGTACTAACAGCTGCCTCGCTTGGCGCTCGGCATTAAGAGGTTAGTGTTAGGACTGGTCAGTCTGGTGTCAGGATAATGTGACTGGGTGGGACATCATGCTACATGTCTGCGGCATGATGCCCCAGTGCTAGACATCACTATAAACTGCCACACTGCAGACATCGTAGCGATATGACTGAAAAATTGTTAAAGCTACGTTAAAAATCATAATCACATCACATCATATATATATATATATATATATATATATATATATATATATATATATATATATATATATATATATATACTGAAAACTTGATTTTGTTGTCAATATTTCCGCATTGAAACAATTTTTTTTCAAAACCCAGCTGGTCAGATGGATATGTAAAATGCCATATAATGATTTATACAGTTATTTAACAATAAATTATAAATGCAATCAAACAGTGTATCATCTTTGAAATTCATCAAATATTGTTTTTTCTGGAAACCTATAAAATTAGTTAAATAAAAACATTTTTGTATTTCTTTTCGTTTTATGTCTATATTTACCAGTTCTGGTGAGGACATTTGTCCTAATCTGACTTAATTAAAAATAACATGGTTTTTAAAGTACTGGTGTAAAGCAGCTTGATACACTTATGTTGTTGGTATATTAAATTGTGATCCGCCGATGGCGCATCAATACACAGATATAAATATTTTTTGAACATTAGGCTATGATTCAAAAGAAGACTGTCTCTTCTATGTTCTCTGAACCTGCGATGAATTTCCACTGATTAATAATTTGCGATAATAATAATAAAATAACGATTAAACATATTAATAATTCCCGTCTTCTAAATGAATAAAACTATGTACAGAATGTCATAGAAATAGTCTCTCTCTCTCTCTCTCTCTCTCTCTCTCTCTCTCTCTCTCTCTCTCTCTCTCTCTCTCTCTCTCTCTCTCATTTGACCATCGTAGAAAGATACCAGCAAAAATTCCTGAAAAACGAGAGTGGCGGATTTTCCCCATGCGACATCTCAGGATCACTGAATGATGACAAATGTAGTCACACGAACCCAATGGAAAGGGGAAAGTTAGAAAAGGAATGATAGGAACACGTGTATGGTCAGTAGCTATGTTTATTAAATCATAATGGTGATTTGGATCAACTGTACATACATTTAAGTGTCTAAATTACCTCTTGCTGCTTCCTCGTTTCGCTTAGTTTATATTTCCCACTCGTTTCAATATGTTAGTTGATATACGAATGGCTATGCGTTCAACGATTATGTAGTTAACCATGCTGTGTTTGTAGTGCTTTACTTTTTCCATGCTTTTTTCATTTAAACCATCTTTCACGTTTAAATCATAAGTGTATCTTATATTTATTTAATCAATATAAATCAAAATAGAAGTTCAAAAAATAAATGAAGCAACGTATTAATTTGCATTACTGCCATTAATCGCACAAGGTAAAGAACTGCATTTCATAGCAGTCACACTGGATAGGGCGGTGCAGAGTTAATTCATTCTGTCAGTTCACAGTTGCTTGTACAGTCAGTCTTAACTGCGCTAGAAATGAAAGTGTGTGTATTTATATGTGATCTACATAAAATATATGTATAGTATGTACGCTGTATCTTTGATATTCGTTGCATGAATTTTTCATGAAAAGGATACTCGGCAAGCCTCGTTTCGTCTTAATGAAATATTTATACATCTCGTGGTATATCAACGATACAGAGTACATATATTAAATATGTATATTCTCTCTCTCTCTCTCTCTCTCTCTCTCTCTCTCTCTCTCTCTCTCTCTCTCTCTCATTAGAAATCATGAAACGTTGAACATCCATCAATTCGTATAGCAACAGTTAATTCAATTTATTAACGGTTCTATCTAATAATTCATGATCTTTTCTTTTAAATGACGTCTCACTGAGTATATTTGGACGTTATATCCACGTCTATACTGAACAACATGAAAAAATAGTCTTGCTCTGACTTTCTGAGGAAATAAAGCATATTAATCAATTATATTAGTTGCAGAAATTGAAAATTGTCTTGAAGTAATGGAAAGCTTCCTTGCTGCCATTAATTAAAAAAGAACACGTAGAAGATTTCAGAGAAAAAACATGCCCTGTATAACCTCTATCAACAAATCTTCCAGTTTGCAATCAGGATTACCTACAACAGCCTGAGCTGATGTAGTTTTAAATACTTATATTGTGTCTTCTTCATACATTCTGCATTTGTGTCTATTTTGGTGGCTTTTATTCATCATAGTCTTTGATATCTCTGAGTAGGTTTATCTCGTCTCATGCTTTCTGGTGAAACAGCAGAAGACTTTGCAATAATTGTCCGTACCGTTGCGACTTTTCTGTTTCTGACAAATCGATCCATCAACGACTGTAATTCTTGTTACAACTCTGATATATCGGTGAGATTGGGATCAGGGGGTAAATGAGACGTCGTTTGTATGGAACTAAGTGAGTTTTGGTCCTTCCATAACCATAAGTATCAAAGGTACAATTGGGATATCTTTCCAGAAAAGATTGTCATTTTTTACTTCTTCGATTTCATCTCATCACTCCTTCTAACAGTGGTCCAGCAATCGATTCTAAAAAAAGCATCAGCCAATTTTAGCAATGATCTTCTCAGCCTGGGCAAAAATTCTCCTTGCTGAACCAGCGTTTTTATTATTTTGACTGATAAGTATTTTCTTTTTCACCATTTGGGTAACAACGTTCATATGTTTTCCTACTTGCTTTTTATATATCTTGGACAAAGGCACCATTACTTTTAAAACGTTCAAACAACATTCACACAAGGTGTCGATGATTTCTTTAGGAGTTTTTTGAATGATCTGTCTTCGCATCGGAGAACTCGTCTCCAGTGATTGTTGGCTTTGTTTCAACTTTATTATGGGTACCAATCGACGACGAGGTGTTTTCAGGATCTAAACCATGAGAGTTCCTGCTTTTGTAAATCCATTAACTTTGTAACACACCTATTCTGTCTTGTACGTTTGTTTTTGGTGAGACCACTGCGACTGTTTAGCTGCAGCAGCAGTCACTAAAGTAGTAGAAAACGTCGTCAGAGGAGAAGTTCGTTTAACAATGAGTTTCCAGTTGTTTTGTTTTTGTGGGGGTTTTCTTTCATTAAAATGGCAAACGATGGTCTTAAATTAGGTTTGGTAGGCCTCATCATGAACGGCGAAGAAGTAGAGGTGACTGGAGGAGACACCGTAACTAAGCGGCGTGGTTTTCTGGAATACGTTAGCGTTCTAGCAGCAGTATCTCTCTGTTTAGGAGATGTTCTCTTTTTGGGACTATTATTTTGCTTCTTAGAGTGTAAACTTGCTGGATGATTCTTCTTAACATGTTTTTGAGACAATCTGCAATCAAATGTGACCGTACTTGTGCATATTTTCGCAACTGATGACACAAAGTACAAGAATCAATTTCGCAGGAGGATAAGGCTGAAAGATTGCCATGTTGTATACTGTCATAAAGAAAAGGAATGAAGGATGATTTAATAATTTGTTTTCAGATAGACGCCAAATGCGACGTGTAAATGATAGGACCTCTTTCTTGGCACCAATGTTGAAGCACATTGCTACAAAATTTCGAATAGTCGGAGAGGTAGGTTTTAAATCGATGAGTAATACTCGTGAGGTATTTAAGTGGCAATTTCATACGTATAATTCAGCCAAGGGGCTCCTAACTCTATGGCTGAAACTTGCATTTGAGATTTATCTCTTGGAATTTTAAACAATACCACATGATGGGAACTGAGACTGATGGAGCGGTGTGTTTTACTTTTCGTTGAAATAAATTACGAGTGATGTAGATAATACTAGCATTAAGATTATGTCCTTATCGTTCAAGCCAAAAATTAATTGGTTCGTCCTCCTTGCACATGTCATCGGAAATGACAAGATGCGTTTAATTAAAGTCAGACACGATCTCATCGTCTTCGCGAGGAATGCCTGTTACAAACGATATCGATTCTCCTTGGACTAGTGTGTAAGCCGATTGCAACTAACTGTAAAGTGAAAGGTTAAATAAATTGTGATTTGTTTTCGAGAAACGTTTGACAAATTCAATTTTGCCAGAACCGTTCGGCCCAGCAACTAACATGTCAAAGGGAGTGCGAAGATAAAATGTCTCTCAACTTGACGATCTGACTTTTCGTCAATCGCTTTGAAAATTGAGGAGGATGCAGTTCTACCCGTGGTAATATAATTATGACAATAAAGTAGAAAACAGAAGAAATTATATGTAATTTACACACGTTTATCATTTTTCTCTTGTCATAGAAAGAGTGACCACAAAAAATATTTACATTTCGAAATCAGTGTACAAGAATTAAAACACGAAACCAGAGAAGACATAAATCACTTCTTCTATCAATAAGGACTAAATTAAAATCACTGCAGCTGCATATAAACAAGTAAGTGTAAAACATTCTCGTTCTGTGTCACGTGGAATCTCCGTACGGGCTCTGCATTCAAATATCACTGGAATTCATTGTCACTAATATCTCCGGGAATGACATTTCTTCCTCATTCTTTTCAATCTATATACTAACGATACTGCTACTACTACTCTCGTGGACCTGTTGTATTTATTTCTCTATGTTGGGTTCTTCATCTTCTACCATTGTTTCTAAAATTTTCTTTCTTCTTGCATTGATTCTGAGATAAATTATTTTCTTGATTTACTGACATTGACATCCTTCCACGGTCTTTGTTGCAACACTAGGACAAAAGACGTGGCATCGTAAGCATTTTTTGTAGTTCTTACTTTTGTTAGACGGTATCTGGTTATACATTTTATACGGAACCGGATGCGTTAGTAACTCACACACCACACACCGTGAAGAAGTAAGTTTGTTCTTGAGGCGATACTAATTTTAAACGCCATTTCGGTCGTCCTCCAAGTCTTTGTCCTCTGGAATTATGTCTATCATTTCCAAATTGTAGTTAAAGTCGTACCATTGACATTCCTCTTATTTGTGTGTAGTTGATCAATGTCTGGCCGTGTGAACAGTTTCTTATCGCTTTCACTAGTAGAGCGGCAGGTTAGTGCTGAATCACTGATGTCACAAGGTACGGTATCTGTCTCGCCGCTCGAGAAAAAAGTCAAGATATTTGCTATGTCTGTCATGACAAAGGGCATTGGCCTCCAGAATGTCCAAAACGTGAAGGAAAACTAACGACGTGAGAAAAGAGAGACAAAGGTAAAAATACCTGACATCATTGTCAGGATAAAGTGTATTGGTCTTCAGAGTATTCCAGTAAAAAGAGAATAAGCAGAAAGAGAAGCTGCAGGTGTGTTCTTCAAAAACAGGAAGAACCCATACTCCTCAAGAAATTCTGGACGACGAAACAACTAGAAGAAAATGAAGAGACAGACAGAGAAAGAAAGAAGAAAAACACGAATTTTATGATGTGTTATGAAATTTCATGTCGACTCTTGTTGAAAACACAATATTAAATGTGCTCTTGTATATTGGAAGCGACGTCACGCATCAGCTTTCCTCCGCTTGGAAGAGAAACTACATGCAGGTTTTCATTAGTGGAACATTGCAATCAGGTCTTAGAGTACATATATATATATATATATATATATATATATATATATATATATATATATATATATATATATATATATAGAGAGAGAGAGAGAGAGAGAGAGAAGACCATGCCCATGTATATATGCAAGTGCATTAGCCCATGGTTTTGCCCGTTCTCAAAACAACTTGAGCAGGATGTCGACACTCGTCGACGAGTTATCAAGTTATCAACCATCGTTTCGGGCCTGCTGTTCAACCCTGACTAACTCATGTATGTGCAGGCATTGTGGGCCATTACCAGGATGAACGACATAGTGATACGGAAAATAAGAATTTTTATGGAGTGGCAAGTGTGTCTTAAGCGGGTCTTACTCAAAGGACCTGTCCTGAGACGAAATTTGAAAAGGAAAAACCAGGGAAGCGATGCCACTTATGTTAATCGCCTTGCTTAACAAACCCCAACAACCCTTTCCAGGGCCAAATAGATCTCTAAAAAAGAGCGACGCTTATTATATTTGCCAATTATTTTGTGTCTGGGTGTTTGTGCATGCATGTGTTTGTTTGCTTATGTTTTGTGTTTGTGAGTTTATAGTACTATGTCTATAAGCACTTCTTTGTGTGTAAGTAAGTAAAGGGGCATGTAATGTGTTTGTTCGACTGAAGATAAAAGTTATAAAATTGCCATTCCCGTTTGTCCCCATACACTTTTAATCTCTTTGTCCCTATAGAGGTTTTGTCCCATAAACACATATTCCTCATGGTAGCGTTCCCATGTAAACCCTATGGACAATTTTAACATAGGTTTACCCATGTGTCTCCCAAACATCATCACCAGGTAAACTTACGGCGTAATTTTTATTCTCGTACGTCACACAATCGCTATATATATATATATATATATATATATATATATATATATATATATATATATATATATATATATATACATACATACATACATACATACATACATACATACATACATTTATTTTCAGAACACCCTGTGTCATTACGAATATCGGTTCTGGAGAAAAGGTGATAGCAATGTTTTCAAAATGACCACCATAACCAAAAAACTGGAGGTCTGGTTAGCATAATTTTTCATTTAGGACCAACCAGACATTTACTGGCTATCCAAGTAGCAACATTTTAAAAGAAACCTCTAAGTGAAAATTAGTGTCAATAAGACCATCCGTTCAGGACAGTAACTTTAACAAGAGTTTCCAAATGGATGCAATGTTTGGGATATTAAATATCAAATTGGCACCACATTTCTTTAGCACCATTTAGGCATTACAGTATGTCACTTACATGACCATCCCATCTGGAGGAATAGTAATAACAAGATTTGTGTTATGACCACCCTGTCGGTCATTTTATATTTCTGTGGGGTCAACCTTTTTATTTAGAACCAACGAGACATCAATAAGGTTGTTTTTTTTAGTGAAAACCCCATGTCAAATAGGATCATTCATTCCGAAGAGTAGCTAAATCAAGATTTTCAAGATGGCCACCATGGCAGCCACCCTGAATGTCAGATTAATAGCAGTTTTGTTCAGGACTTAAAACACATCACAGGAAGTCCTTCAATTAAAACCTGATGTCAAATTAAGACGAACATGTGCACAGGAGTAGCAATTACAATAATTTCAGGATGGCCATCAGAGTGGCCATGTTGAATATCAGATTCGCACCATTCACCATTTTCATAAACTCGCAGCGACATGCAACAGAAACAGGGCAGAAAGCAAAATGAACTCTCTTTCGTTCACACGTAAGAAAGGGCAACAGAATCAAGCTCACATCGGCAAAACAGAGGCCTCCGAACAACCCTTGGATTTTACGGAGGAATGCGTCTGAAAGCTTTCTGGGACTAGCGACACCAATTGAAGACGCGGGGTTTTATAAAGACTACCATAGGCATGGGTCGCCAGCGCCGTGTGGCCCCAAATGCATTAGCACATATTATTCGGTGCACGACTAACGATTCAGATATGATTCCGCTGACGCAAGGTCGTTTACATAACTTACGTCGGTCGCACATTACGCACGTTAGCTAAACGATCCCCAGACTCTTTTCCTGCTGAGATGAGGGACAGGCACTACCGCCAACCAACCGCTGTGGCAAGGGGCACCAGGCGGACAAGCTGCAATGCATAGAAGCAAAGGCTAGAAAACGATTTAGGAAGGTCCCTTTGAAGCGAGAGTACATAGCACAGCTAGCTGCTGGGCCACTCAAACCCACGTAAGCGTCTGTAGAGGCGGTTTAAGAACCTCCCGGTACATGCTTTACACGTCCGGTGTCGCCAGTGAGTAATGACTCCAAGTGCCACAATCAAATACTGCTTTTCATATCGACAAAATGTGTGTGCCTTAGCACACCACTGCGCCATAGCCAAGTGTCTCCAGCGAATGACTTAGAATGGTAACAACCTGCGATAGATTAGCTTTTAGAGAAATGTTGTGCGTCATATCATATTGTGCCCACCCCTAGTGAAATATGCAAGTATCGAAATGCCAAGCATAGACCAAATGACCTGATGCTCACCAAAGAGCAAGTAGCTCAGTAAGACTCCATGCTTTAGGCGACACTAGCATCCCAGGAGAGGAAAGTACCTGACGGGCGTCTGGCCGCGAAACTGCTGAAGACGTCGAAAACCGAGCCACCACCCAGACCGCCACCGCCTGAACACCAACCCCGACGAAGCCGACCTAACCCACCAGCCGACCACCAAAGCAGGCGAATCAAGACTGCAAGCTCCAAAGGCTTCTGCAAGCGCTAAAAAAGGAGGGGCGAATAACCAGGACGGAATACCGCATGATGGGAGGCTAGATGCCACCAGCCCCAGAAATCTCCCAGCCTGAACCTACCACCACAAGGACGGCATGCACAACTTTCAAAGGCCTCCAGGCACCGAGCTTACGCAAAGCCGTCCCAATTTACCAAAGAACCAAGTTGAGAGGCCACGTCACCTCCAACACCCACACGCCGACTCGACCTTCTCCATACCCTTACGCCTCCATTTGTTCTAAAGGTGCGACCAACCTAAGTAAACCGGTCTTGCAAAGACGTGGTGGGCTACTTAGTCACGATTCTGCACTGCCATCCGCTGCAGGCCAACCAATCAAAGCTGCCTGAAGTTATCGCCCCGGCGTGGTAGAGATCCTAAAAAAGGTGATTGATAAAAAAAGGACGTCAAAGTTAACCTCATTTTTAGAAACACGCTACAAAAGGCCATGACTGATTAAGCGATGACCTGCCGATGATTGTGCTTGTAAGCAACAACCGAGACGTGATGGAGCTGCATTATTCTGACAACTTAGAGGGCTAGTTGCCACGGTCGATGCCGCTATCGAAGCGACAGTTGACAAGGTCATATGCGAGGGTTCAAGCTGGGAGCTAGTGAGGTAGGGTGATAGAGCTGCACATTTCTCAGTACCGATCATTCTGAGGCCAGGAGCACATCCCAACCTGCCCGTGGATCCCCAAAAGAGCCATTTTAAACCTAGAAAACTTGAACAACCGCTGCTTTGAGTGGACCCTCCCGTCCACCCTCCACTCCTCTGACGAAACCAACTTACGTTTCCGGTAAAACTGTCCGACACAACCAAGTCTGAGAGCCTTAACCCCACCATTGGTGTAAACATCTTTTGTTGGGACCGGTCGCAGTACCCCATCCGCTTGAGTGAAAAGGCTCTGGAAAATACTGTCAACCCGTTGCATTTAACCAACGCCGAAAGTCAACAGTATGTGTGAAGTAAAGACCTTTCACTGATGGCACACAACAACAGTAGGCACGAACACCGAATACATGTTTGTTACCTATGTCTCTACGCCTTCTCCATGCCCGACCTGCTCACACACCCCGAAAGCGACACCGAGAAAGACGTGAACCATCCATCCTACGGCTCTGCTACATGGTCCACTGCGACTGCATTACCAACGAGCCAGTGCCAAAACTAGTTAAATGCGCGGTAGCCAATTCTTTTCCAGAACCTGCAGGTAGAGATGGTGGGCATCCGCGCGTATTAGCCAGCACGCGCTGAATGATCATGATACCCGCCAACACCAAGGCTTTCCAAGACACGAAAGCATGCCACATCTGTCAAACAATCCTAGGAAACGACCAACTGAGAGACCACTGCAACACCTCCGACTGATACTGAGGGGCCGCCCAGAACAACTCTAACCTTCAGCTGCGAAGAAGCCCGGAGAAAGCAAAGTACAAGTCGTATTCCATGACCACGGGCTTACGAATGCGACCTGTTCATGGAGGCCATGGGTTCGGCATCAATGGCCGAAGGAACTACCTCCAAGAAGTCGAATTAAACTACCCTGTAGAACTCCATGACGTCCAGAGCGACTACCCGCTAGCCCCAGAGACCTTGAGAGCCCGATAAAAAGTGCCTTTTCACATACCAACGCGGCTTTGTCGACTTGCTGTGAAGGCAGTATACCAGCTGGATGAAAGTGATGCCCAGTCTGCTTAAGGTACACCCAGCTCGACACCGGCCTCGGGATGCATACACACAACATCCACCGAGTGCTAGAGTTCACCCAAAGCCCCTGAACATCATCATACATCCAGAAGAATACGCACCTCAGAGCCAAGGCAACAAATGAATTCGACAAGGAGTTCTGTAAGTTCATGAACAACTCAGTCTTCAGAAAAACCATGAAAAACATCTGGCTGCGAATCCGGATAGACCTAGTCCGGCCCGAGAGGCAAAAGGACAAGCTGCCATGCCAAACACCCGATTGGGCCTTCCTGTCCCATATTATGATCTAACTTGGTGGAACTCCACCCGACGAAATCCCGTCTCAAGCTCAACCGCCCAATAAACATGGTCCAGGGGGTCACTGACCTATCGAAACCACAAAAAACCGTGATACAGGGTCTAGGTCGGGCTCATGTACACCTAAACTGACAGCCTGTTGTTGCCGTTGAATACGAACGATGGGCAACTTCATGCAAATCACTGCCAAAGAGAAGACCATCTCTAAGTTCAAGGACGAGTACAACAGAACACCGATCACCGAGGTTGTCGACCTTGCTTGCTCTATGTTCACGCTTTGGATGACCCTGCGATAGCTATTAATGGTAATCTCGATGGTCAGGCGATCAGAAACGCCAACCTGATACATGGGCTTGTGATCTGTCAGCATTTCAAAAGTGTACAAGGATGAAAATCCGGTTGTCATAAGACGCCTCGACGGCGGTGTGAGGTTTGTTGGCCGGTACAGTAATACCAGCCGATATGCGGATTCTGGCGCACATGTAGGATTGTATGCCCTGATAGTTGGCATTGGTCCTGGTCGGTGGTGCTCGTGACTACCACCATACCTCAGACGGCCTCCTCTCCCAATAGACCAGCAGAGTGCGCGGTAGAGATCGAACTTGTGGCCACAGTCATTATAGAGAACGGGTGTTTTCTTCAATTACTGACTTGCCATGGCGGAAGTTTGTGCACGGGTTGAACTGTCAGAGTGAATGACGACAAAGGAGTCCATAGTTTAATACAGGGAAAATATAAGTAGAAACCTTGTGTTTCGATCCCAAGAAGACGTGACCTTGAAGAGCAGACATAAATGGGTTGGCCTGCAAGGAGAAGAATTTGTAATGCTCTCCAGCAGGACGAAATTAAAAGGAAGGTAAATATATTTTAGAAAGCACCATCCGACCAATATACGCGTAGTGTTACATTCCCACCTTTGGCAAGGGTAAAGATTTTTCAAGATTAGAAAGGCTAATTATGGGCTAATCGCATACACCTTGAGATACCTGGAACAAAAACGGAGCGGTTATAAGAATAGACGACGATTTTTAGATCTTACATCCGCTGACAAAAAAAAAAAATAAAGCAAAAATAAAGCAAACATGCAGTTTTGCTATTTCCGCTCGAATGGTCCCCTGTCAACACTGACATAGATATTGTGAGTGCCGACCTGGATGTTCTGATAAAGGAGGTCTTGGGGATCGCCCAAGCGGCAAACGTGGCGGGTAATGGGACCGAGTTCCTGGGTTGGGCTTTCCATACACTAAATTCCGGGCCTGGCAAATGCGCTTCAAACCATACGCGGTGCAGTAGCTTCTCTACGAGGAAGCGCTTGAAACATGAATCACGGACGCACAGAATGAACAAGGACGCGAGCAACTACAGGCTCAGTTTGCAACCTTATCGTAGGAATGGGCCTCGCATCCGGATGTGCAGACCATGCTAAATGGCTATTTGAATAGCCAGTTAACCACGATTCGGGAGTCCTTCAAAAACATGATTGATGTAAATTTGTCCCTGACCGAACGGCTGCGAACACTTTTAGGCGAACAGTGCGTAACCATTGTTTTGGTGTTCAATGCGCTCGGCTTTATAATCTCCATGATCGTACTTGCAGTTCCGGGAAAAAAGTCAGCAGACGCGGCCGCTTCTTTGCCATGTAGTGTGGCAATGTGTGAAAAAGTAGCTGAGAAGGCTGGAACCCTTTACCCACGCTTACATGCGGTTACCCAGGCAAGAGTAGTGTAGAATTGTCTGATCAGCGTGTGAGCACGAACGTTGTGATAATCAGGTTCGTGATCCCGAATCGGTGCAACAATGTGACCACTCTCAGAAAGATCTTATAGGACTCTGTTACGACACTGTTCATCACCTATGACACTGCAGCCAAGCCGACGACGTTTAAACTGACAATCTACTCCCAATCCTTTCAGCTGATAATGAAGCTGTCGTTTCTGTTTGGCCTCACAGACACGTATGTTGGTTCCGTCCCGCTGCGGTTTTTAATTATACCTCGACTCTACGTACATCTCGAGCAGATCAACATCACGGACAATATGGTTGATTGCGTCCTCAGCACGCTCTTGGGGATTGTTTCGGGGGGGGGGGGGGGACGAAAACTACACTGAGACGCATACCACTTCTTATTCACGCCTCCGCTAGTGCAAGCTTCGTGAAAATGGCCTCAAGAAGTTGAACGTGAGCGTCTTAGATACACAGTGCAACCCGGAAAGCCTGAGAATCACTCCGTTGTTCTTAAGATAGAGGAAGAGCACCCTTGACCACCATGTCACTTGTTAGGTCTGGTTACCTCGGCGATGGCGCGGGACTATTTTTCTCACACCAGTAGGACCCTGTCTGGTGAACTCATGTACCCCATCTTGAAGGAAGATGCGGCCCACTTGGGGTCTGTTTATGTGAATGTTGTGGGGATGTTCAGGGTCGCCATGTGTCACATCCTGTTAAAACTATCAGTTTACATAACGTTGTGTACCATATTAGGAACAAGACCATTTCAAGCGGTAGAATAAGGGTTTTAGAAAATTTGATTGAGCGGACTAGAGCAAATGGTTTTCTGCCTTCTCTCTTGCTATACTTTTTATGTTTCCGAAGGGGTCAATTTTGATGTGCTATTTTAATGGTTACCCCGCCGCGGGTGGACATACAACTTCAGTATTAGCTTGGAAATACAATGAAACTGGAGGCGAGATTCGGGGGGCTACTTTACTCCACCGTAGGGAGATACCTCGCTGGCCAGGGCGAAGTAAACCTGCGTCAGCTTCAGCTTCATATACTCCACAAGAACAGGGTGGAGTCAACAACACAGTGGAATTACTCACATCCCAAGCCTACCCACGAGGCGCTAGGAGCGTTACTCACACATGAGCAGTCCGAGAAACCTCATCGTCAGCGCCTGCTGCCCAGCACACCAGCATCTCGCACGCGGGTCTCCCTCGTTGATGGCCATCCGTGAGAATAGCATACCGCACAAAGGGCTCCTAAAGGCACGCCCCGACCAATGTGGGATCGGATCCTACTGTATAGGTCCACCGATACGCGGCGTAGACGCATCGGGTTTTAACGCGGCCTCGTACTGGCCGCGGTCCGACTTCCCCACACTCGACAGGTCGAGGTCCACTGCCCGGTGTTATACATATTTAATTTGCATTGTTTGTTAGCTTTTACTATTTTCTTTTGTTATCATTTCATTATATGCTATGGGAAATTGTATGCTGGACCTGACATTGTCCAAAATCAAGTTCATTTTCCACTTGACCTGAATCATCGATTTTTTTTTAATTCAACGAATACATAGCAAAGAGTTTGCTACGAGTATGGGTTAACTATTAGGATTATTATCTTGGCCTGAGTCAAGGATATTGTATTTACCACATTTTATAATCTAATTATAACCAAGATTTTATTTTTTTAAACATATAAACCTTCTAGAAGGTTATTTTTGGAAATAGTTTCTTTTAATAGAAAATGCTAATTGTGACCTGGGGTCAAGTAGAGGACTACATAATCGTGTTTTATCTTGAAACTATTCACACATGCTTTAAGACCTGAGCAGAATCAATATATTATTGTTGTGTACAGTAGTTCATTCGGCTGAAATTTATTCAAATTATTTAATAACTGGAAATACAAAGTGCTCATAAAATTAACATTCTCGGAAATAAAGACTTGGATTTAAAGTGAAATTTCAAATAAGGATATATTCTTCTGATTCAACAAAAGATTGCTGGTACATCACCACAACATGGGCCATCACAGGTACATGAACACTTCCAGCATTGGATTATTTTTTTTAGAATACCACTAAAGTTTGTTCAGAACTTTAATCATTGGGGGTTTGTTCAGAACTTTAATCATTGGGGCTTGTGTTCAAAATTCTAGAATTATTTGGGACTTAATTTGCTATACCATAAGTTCTTTTGTTAACGCTCTGGTGGCCTAGTGGTTAGAGTGTCTGCAGCTGAATCATACCATATTAAAGATTATTGTTTTTAGTAACAGCAGCAACATTTGATGGCAGATGGGCACCATCTGCATATATATGATAGGTTTTCATGTCAGGATGCTGTCATGTCCTGTCAAATTCTATTTTGTGGTTTTGGAGAAGTTTTTGTTTCAAGGTTCCTCTAATTTTAGTAACATTGGCAAGTTTTGATGACAGATCAGAATTTGTAAAAACTTCATGCCATAATGATTTATACCAAGTTTGATCGAATTCTATCTAGCAGCTTTTGAGAAGTTATTTAAAAAATCTATTTTGGTGTGTGCGTGTGTGTGATTTGGACTTTTAATATAGCTTTAACAATTTTTCAGTCATATCTGTTTTAAGTAACAGTGACCATATTTGATGTATGATCAGCACAATTTGAATGGACTTCATAAAAGGATACTTTCCATGAAAAAAAATCTTATCTAAATCCATTCAGAAATTTTTTGAGAGATATTTCAAAGGTTTTTCTACATTTTATGGCTGGTCATCATAATATCTGCAAAAACTTTAAAAAGTCTCTATGGTCAAATTTGATGAAATTTTATTCAGCAGTTTTAGAGAGAAGTTGTAGTTTCAGTAACTGTAGCCTTATTTGATGGTTGAGTGACATTTTATGTGCAAATGTTAAAGGTAAGGTCTTCATGCCAAGATGCTTTCTGTCAAATTTGATCAAATTTGTCCCAGTTTTGGAGAAGTCATTGCAAATTGTTCCATTTGCATTAACGGCAACTAGGATGGAACTGGTCAGGAGGGTTTTGAGAAGTTGAAAATAACAATTGTTGACAGATGATTGACTGGTATCATTTATACAAACTTTAAAAGTCTTTATGCCAGGTTGCTTCTGTTCAGCAGTTTTTGAAGAAAAAGTAATTTAAAGTTTTGATCTTTTTAGAAATAATATCCATAATTGATGGTGGATATGCATCTTTTGTGCAAACTCAAAAAGCAGTATGCTCTGTGCCACATTTGCTTAAAATTGGTCTAGTAGTTTTTAAGTTAAAAAGCCATACTAGATGCTTATTTGGCATTACACTGAGCTAAAATCTTTACCACACAATTTCAATGTTGACAACACTGATTTCATTGCTGCAAATGAGATGGGAAACCTTGCTATACCTGGCTACAGACTTTAAACATGTAGTAATAATGAAGCCATGTTTCTGTTCATAAACATGACAAAATTCATGATGTTGTCAAAGATTCAGTGGCCACTGCTACAAAAGTGATTCATATATCTCACCATTTCCAGGTGAGTAAAACATTTATGTCAAGTGTCTCCAATGGCCACACAGTGTCATGTGAAGGCTGAAGAGCTGGAGGATAATTCCATGAAAACCACCAACCTCGAATGGCCAATGACCAAGACTTTCACCAAGATAAAAAGATCCATGAACACCATCATTTCTGGGATGGTCAGTGACCAAGACTGATAGATACATAGCCACCAACACTCTGATAATAAATGACCATGACCTGAATGCCTGTAGATTTACACTACTGGAAGCATCCTGATAGAAGACAAAACTACAACATAGCATGCCAGTAATAAAGGCAAAAGGTGAAACAAATTTGGGGATTGTGTGCTTTTCTTTTTTCTGAGCTTTTGAAAATCTGTGTGCAAGTTTTGCCTCTGTTGTAATTTTTTTTCCAGCATTATGTATGACACACTGTCTTTTAGGAATCCTTTAGAGCAAGGTGGGTAAGTATGTAGATATATGTTTCCCGATTAAAAAAGTCTATGTATTTTTTCAATAATTAGTATATTCAGTTAAAATAATAACAAGTCATGTTTGACTATTAAAAAACTGTATTTAAAAGTATCATCTAACCAGTGAACCTGATGGAACACAGTTCAAGACTAGGTGTTTTGCTGGTCAGTAAAGTGAAACAGCAGACGCCCATGGTGTCTGTACAGCTCAGTCATCAACATCATCTATAAGCTGACATGTAGTTTGAGCTTTTTCCTAGTGAAAATTCAAAGCATACTCAAACTGTATTCAAGATCTAGACCTACAATTAACATGTATGGTTGTTGCTCAAAGCATTTTTTGCAGCTTCCTTCACTACAGATGGAAAAACAGCCATAACACTATTTTAGCAAGTTGTCTGTAATCTTAAGACTGCAATCATGTCAATATTACCTATTCTCGCATCAAAGGTAGGATAGAGTACTGCTATATTCATGCATACTAAACACAAAGGGAACACTCTTACTTTACAGATATAAAGCCCTACAAAGAAGTTAAAATGGCACAATTTTTTTTCCCCACCTAATACTAAAATCATCAATAGCTGGTTAATACTAGAAAAAAAAAAGTTAACAAACTTTCAAAATGTAAGGAATTGATTACAAAAGCAAACAATTATAAAAACTAAAGATCTCTCTGAATACTATAGACTATACTGTGGTGAAAAAAAGCATAAATATAAAATCCTATTTGCAACAGATTTTTCATAATTTCACATGACATTAACAAACTGTTTTTCCCCAGATATGTTCAAGAACATCTGCACATTATAAATTTCATTTTAAAAAATTGGTCTAAAACTTGTTCCTGGAGATTCATTATAAATCTTCTCAAAAAACATGGTACAACAATGATTGTTTGGCATGTCTTCATTCAAACTGTATGAAAATTACAAGGAAATTTTATTGTCTTTCATCCAACAAAAGGACATGAGAATAACAACAAAAAATTACTAATTATCTAACACAAAATCTTAATGCTGAAGATTTACCAGCTCTCTCTCTTACACTCACCTTTCATTCACCCATCCTATACATTGCCCACATACAGACCTTTCCAGTGGACAATTCTTCCATATTGACATCCCCCTGTCCACTATGTGTCACCACATGCATCTGCCATTATGGTACACGACATGCTGCAAACACTTCCATATTTCATTATTGCTATAAAACAAGTTTACTTCCAAATAAATCTTAAAATATGTACTCTGAAACACAACAGAAAATAGCTGGATCAGGATATAAGTAAAAGCAAACAATACATATTAATTAATTAATAGTTCACAAAATTGAGGTCCCCATTTCTGAACCATACATACATATAACTTTCAAGAGAAAAAAATCTTCAAAATGTCAGCTTATTTGTACGAGTTTGTAATATGAGTAGTTTGTGGAAAGAAGTAACATTTTTATTTCATACTGTTTTTGCTAGGTATGTAAGTAAATAATCACTTCTATTATTACTAACTGAATCAATAAATTTGATTAAGAAATAAGAGAAAGTTCGTACAAATGGAACCAAAGTCTTTGATGGGCAACTTCATTTATAGTTTTTAGGTCTTCATGGCATTTATAAATCTGACATACATCCACACTGAATAGAATTTAATTTATTGATCAATTAATGAAAGTAATTTTGTTGAAATTAATAATTATTTAATTCATTCATCTTTTTCTTTGTCAGTATATATAATTCAGTTATGTACCTGCATATGTGATATTCTCACAAAAAAAGTATGAGAATAAGTGAATGAAAAATTATATTAGCAAATGTGAAGGTATGAATATTTTTACCTATTTTGTTGGCTTGCTTGATAAGGACCAAAACATTAAATAAAAAGTTTCTTTTAAAAACAATTTGATAACATAACTCAAACTGTAGAACTATAAAATAAATGAGGAAAATAACAATTATACCATGAGTTACAATCTTGGAATAACAATGAACCAATTATTCGAAATGACAGGAAAAGTTCAAAAATATAACAATGAAACTTTCAGACAATCAGTACACTTATTATTGTTTTCATAGGGATGCACTGTTAACCTGAATGTATGTGCGAATAAATGATATAAACATGTACAAATATAACTCCATAGTACAGAGTGCTGTGTGATGTCAGTACCGTAATAGCGGAATGTCACATGATACACATATGGCTGGGCCTATTAAAACCATAAAGAAAATGTCTAAACAGTGAAGCTCATCTGTATGGAAACCTCACTATACTGGAATAAAGCTTGCGAAGTTGCTGCAAACCCGCTGGTTTGATGCTAGCCAATATCACCATGGACTAGCTAGTCAGTCTGGCCAGTTTGATTTGTAGGCATATCAATAGATTTAATCTACAAATTAAATATTTTTATGACATTAAAAAAAAATATTAGAATCCAAACTGAAAAATAAATGAATTGTTTCTGATGACCACTCATGAATCTGTGTGAGATGAGAAAATAAATATCTTGCATTTAATTTCCATTCACAAGATGCTTATAGCTCAAAAAATATTATTTTGCGTATATGTGATATCTCATGACACATGCTACTTCGGATTCCCAACATCAACATATGGAGGTATTTGGATGCTAAAAAACCCAAATACAGCAAAGGAGAAAAAACTATTCACAACAAATACAACACAATGAATGAATACATAAACAGGATGCATGCTAATACCATGACAATGCTGTTTAAGGTCATTCAGCTTAGCATCATGAATTATATCTAAGATTAACTCAGTGAATTTTCATGCAAGCCTCTCAAAATGTAATTAAATTTACAGAATTAATTTTTGCACAAATCATATCAATATCATTTGCATCAATATGCAAAGCAACACTACTCATTCAAAATATCCCGAAAAAGAGTGGTCTCTGTACATGTAATCAGCCACAGGTAAACAGTCTATTCCAGGGGTCTCAAACTCAAACCACCCTTAGGGCTGTATGAGGGCCTTTTTGATGGCCCAAGGGCTGCACCGCCTTTGTTATCTCTTATGACACCTTGTGACGCCAATCATTTTGCGGGCCACAGGATATGGCTTGGCAGGCCGCATGTGGCCCACAGGCCACATGTCTGAGACCACTGGTCTATTCATTAGTCAAATTATATCACAAACATACATTAAGTAAAAATTTATATTAGTTTTAAAGAAAACTTAATGATGTAGATGATGTTTCAATTAGGTAAATTTATCTCGATTTCAAGATATCGGTGTGAAAATTCACTGAGCTACAGAAACTTATTTCATTCATGATGCTCAGCTGAACAATGTATAACTGTTCAGCTGCATTCTGCTGATGAGGATGCACTTGATCCAGTTCCAGCAACCCACTGCTGGAACTCATCATTCCACAGACCTAATTTTATGAGCATCTTTGGAGGCTGGGTCAAGTTCTGACACTGTCATTAATGACAAGTCAATGAATAAGTATCCTGCTTCTTATTCAGACTATAATTGAGACTGGTCATCAATAGTTAAATTATTTATGTTGCTCAGCCTCTAGATGAGTCATGTATGGATCTGGAACAGCTGGACAGAAAAATGTAGCCATGTTACAGTGAATGTAATAAAATTTCATAAATTGGACATATAAGTATCTTATTTTATTTTGTTCTTTATGTTCCGTGTTTCATTGTATCAATAACCTTACTAACTTAGCTGACATTCATTGAATTTACCATCAAGTTATTGAATACATTTTGTCTTCTTGTATGATGAAATGTTGGACCAGTTGGTTATGGGCAGAACCTGTAGTATTTTCAAGTGAGTGGTTCTGTGGTCTTGCAGGCTTTTTTGCAAGTTTCACACATTGCTGGAATCCCCTCAAGATCAAATGGGTATTTTTAGCTGCAAATTTTTCCTTCTTTATTATCATCACTTCTTTCCCAGTAAACCCCTCAACTCCAAATACCAAAGCAAATTTTGATGACAAATTTCAATTTCACACTTTAAAAAAAAAAAAAAAAACAGATAAAACTGAAACTCAATTTAAACTAGGAAATATATTTTAGCTAGTAAATTCCTGACATATGCTGAAACAGATTAATTACAGTTAGCAAGTACTATAGTAGGCTGATCTGTGAGACAAAGACCCAGAAAATGTCCCTAGGGAAGACAAGGTTAAAACAATACTTGCCACGCACACCAACACAGATTAATGCTGACAATAGACTAATCTAAAGTCTGTGTACCTTACAAAAGTGCCAGCATTTAAGGTGAATTACTAATAACTATATGCTTGTATATAAGCTATTTAAGAAAGACCATTTTTATGTGCTTATTATCTAATTGTAATTTATGCTATTCATTTGAAAACAGGATCAATAGAACAATATTTGCTTGTTTCTTTAATTAAATATCTGGGTTTTATTAACCTCACTTTTCATGCTCTGCTGACAGAGACCAACAAAACTTCAGCAACGTACCCTTCAGTTTTAGATCTTATGCAGAGATTTAAAAAACTTTGTGATTGTAAGGATGTGCCTTATTTGACTATGTACAGCACAATGCAGTCATTAACACAAGTCACATTAGTTCAAGAAAGACGTAAGAAAAAAGAGACAACCATGCCTTCCCCAACCAAAGCTCTTGAACTGCGAACAATTTGAATTATACAGAGTATTTAGACATTGTAGAATATCCTTCATAATTCCAATGGACTTTTAGTAAAGTTAATAAAATATCTCATTTCTCAGATGTTTCTTATGATGAGGATTGCATTTCTATGTGGAACAGTTGTATTTATTTATTTGACAGGATGTGATTTTCCAAAGGAACATATATTATTCAGCTAATTCTTCATTAATTACATGTATTAAAATAAAAATAATGACTTTCTTAATTTTGTGCACTCTCACACACAGACAGTGGTGTGCTCATAATTACATTCTCCCTATCTCTCTCATCACATAAGAGTTTATTTTCACACCTGCAAAAGCTCAGTAAACCAAAAACATCTTAAAACTGAACAATTTTTGCGGTGCCAAGGGTTTTTGGTTTTATGTTGTTTCACTGAAGATGATTACATTTAAGCTGAATTATTAGAACATTTAAACATCACCAAACTAATTTATTACTGTGCATGTGTACTAGACACAATTACTCCCTTCCAGTGTTGCAAACTTGCACCTCAATGTTCATAGTCTGTTGTGAATTCCAGCCTCACTTTGTGTTTAAGATTAAAGATCGCACTTTGCTTGATAACAACACTGGCGCTGTTGTTTCATATCATATGTAACCAAAAGATAGTACAACAATGTATTGAGACAAAAGATGACCCAAACTAACGACAGTGCTGTACCTGATAATATTACATTAAAAACTTTAAGATGTAGAAACTGTAGAAGATTACAAAGTTAAATATGTAGATTTAGTACACCCACAACAGCTAAACATTAGAAGATATATTAAAAATAACATTTTAAAACAACTTTAGATGCAAAGAAAGTTATTCTAAAACTACATTTTTGGTCACAGATTCAAAGAATACATTAATGTATCTAATACTAGTGATATGCATTCAGTTTTCATATTGATAGTATAAAAAGAAAAATTAAGATGTACAGAAGATTCTGTAGTAGAACTGGCAAAAATAAATGCTATTTAGTATGAGATCACCAGACAATTCTTTAAATCTATGAATAAAATCCTAACTTTCTGAACATATTTGTTATGATTTAAAAGAAATCTTGCTTTTCTTTCACTTCTACATGATGTGATAACAAAATTTTAGCAAAACTGTCTCAACTGCAGTTGACTGTAAAACTTGTTGGGTTTTTTGTGTGTCTGTCACCTGTTACCTGTATTTGTCAGATTTATTCTTTCTAGCAGTAGTAATTGCATCAAGATGTGTTGATTACATAAAAATTTATGAGACATCTGCCTTTAAACAATTTTCAAATGAGTAAATAAGTTTTTTGTTATTCCTTCTCTGACATCAATGCATAAACATCATTCTCCTCCCACAAAAACATAATACCGTTGTTCTTCATGTATATATTCATAATGGAAGCAGGATGATCACCTCAAGTTGTTGGAAAAAATAAAATGCTGTATTTATTCAATACAAGATTCTGCCCAAAAAAAATTTCTGAAAAGTCTTTATGTTTCTTTCAAACATTTCAACTTTATTTTTGGCTGATATGGCAGCAGAGTAAATTCTAGAATTATTTATAATTTTCTGCATGATTAGTATCAGTTCCTATCACTGAACTATAAACAAATAAAAATACCGTCACGTATAAGCCGAATAATTTAGGAAAAAATAAAAGCCTGGAAGAAGGGGGAGGGGGGAGTCAGCTTATCCATGAGCCAATGTCTAAATTTGACAGTTTTTAAGTCTTTTTGTTGTCTCCTGTAATGGCTGTAAATCTTGGGACATGAAAAAATAATTTTTTCCGTGTCCTAAGACATACGCACATAAAAAAATCGTTTTCAGTGACCCAGCCCTTATTAAACTGTTATAAAGTACTAGGATTGATTTTGTTATTATTTTGCACGTACATATTTTCTGATTTCTCCAACATGAAATTAAATAAAGGTAAATACAGACTTCATAATTTGCAGGCCAGTTGAGTTTACCCGGGAGACCAGGTTGAACTATAATGTACAGTACTTACACAGTGCAAAGCGTGCATAGCATCGCTTAAATCCTCACTTATTCCCAAATATATTAGATGCAGATTTTGCTTTATTGTTTCGACCAAATTGCATTCTACCAGATAACATTTCAGCTAATCCTTAATAGACATTTCATTTACGCTAAACCATGCACTCACGAGTTACTCATTTTCAATGAGATAAGCAATCCTACAAATTGAGGTAATATTTACGAAAAGGTACGCACATTTAATTGTACAAGGCACATAACCAGCATAACTTACATGTGCATGAAGAGTGGTAATAATAAAGGCCAAAATTCTCATTACAGATCAACTAAGATCAACATTAATCTATTTTAATTTTGAGTTTTGGCTGAACAACATCATAACTTTCCACACAATGGAAAGTTTGATGTTTCGGTGTCTCCTTTGTTGATAGTGTGCAGATTTGTATTTTGTTTTCTGACAGCAATACAGGCCAGTTAATCAATAAAACCCTGAAACTGCCTTGTGTTAAGAAGGAATTTTGACCAGTAACTATACCAGTACATTGATGTGTAATTGCCTTTCATTCCATAATATTAGCACAATTACCATAGTTTTGTTAAACAGGGTGTAAGGCATACCTCTCAACTTTTCAAAGCCAGGTAGGGAGACTGAATAAAAAAATACAGATTAGGACCTAAAATCAGGAGGTTTTTCATGCCATTTTAAAGCCTTGTTTTCACTAAATATTGATTGATCTTCGTGAAATTCGCAAACGATGCCCCATTTCTCCCTGTGACGCGCCTTATTTTGCCCCAGGACGTGCCCTATTTTTTCTGGTCAGCTGTGGCCAAACTACACAATAGCTAAAGGTTAGCCTTAAATAAACAAGCCAGAAACCCAGTGTGACTAATTAAAAGTTAATCCTTATCGATGCAACTATTTTGTGAAAACGACTGCCCTCTGCATTAATTCAAAGAAACCATGTTCTACACTACTGTGTGTTATGCAAGCACCAGCAATTGATTGGCAAATAAATGATTCCCAATTTTGTTGAACTAAAGGTACCTAAATAGGTGGTCTCACAGTACTGTACATGTGGCAACTATTTTCCCCTCAATGTCTATCCATCCTTATTCCCTTATTGTCAACTCATAAGGCATTTAGTATTGTTTACTATAAAACATACATATTCTGAATTAGTTTTTTGAGGACACATATGCTGAGTGGTATGTATTTTCATTCCTTCTTTTAATTTAATGATGGTAATTAACCTTCACATATATGGTATAAAAATGTCAGGTGTTCACTCCTGTAAGTTTCTTTGGTGGGAATGGTGCTATAGCATATGGAGCTCCAACATTCATAGTGATCATTCTTGGATTGAAATTAAGTGTTGACAATTTTATTGTTGTGGTTTATTTTTTTTCTGTTGATACTTTGATTTTTGTATTGTTGTACAGGTAAAAAGAAATCATAAATTTACATGAATAATGTTTAAACTTTACATTCTATTTAGTGAAGAAGCGAATTCTTTCTAGTAATTATTTCGTCACAACAATATTCACATGTGATACAACAGAACATGGCTTCCATGGATTGCATACGATATATCTATTTATATAGGACTTTTCTTTTTTAGGAGAAATGAAAATCGAAGACATAATGTAATAATCAGGAGTTATCTGCAAAATTCAGGAGATATTATGAAATCAAGAGGTAGGCATGGAGCGACCCCAAAAATTGGGAGTTTTTTTCCCCCTCACAGCATGAGAATTGACAGGTATGGTACATGGTCGCTTACATCAAAGCAAATTACAACTCAGCTTTTACTGTCTTAGCATAGTTTTTGAAGCATTATTTCTGAAACTTCATTACTGTATTTTGGAGATATTAAAGTTTTGTGCAATGGTGCCCATGATTTGACTCCAAGGGATGTACTTCATTCAGGAAAATGTACTTCATTCAGTGCGTGTTCAAACCTACAATATATATGCGTGGCACCATTATGTAAATACGTTCAATAGCCTAATTGCAAGCATTAAATAAAACCATATTGTTGTTCATTGTGTTGTCATACTGGGATCACATTTTAATGAGTTAGGTATTTACAATTTCAGGGCAAAGTAAAAACTTAATTACTTGTGCACTGATATAAAATGTCCAATGCAATAATGCATAAACAAATAATTTAGTCAAAAGGGAGAGGTAGTGTTACAGTAACTCATGATTGCTCAATTCTTATCATCATTCGATCAAAGAAAATTAAATAAATTACTTTTCAAACAAGTTTATACCATTTCTTTTTAATAATCATACATGCCAACCCCGAGATAAGTATACATGTAATTTTCGTTAATACAAGTTTGCCTAAATAAAATGCATTTAGAACTTACCGTGTGCATCTTGTGATGTTTCGGAGTTGTAGGTCGGCTTATACGCAGGTCATGCACTTTTTAATGTTTATACCTGTTCAGTTTGGGGGGGGGGTCGGCTTATACGCAAACGGGCTTATACGTAAGTATATACGGTAGCTGTGTTTTACATAAACACAATATGCAATTAACTGAACAATACAGAAATATTGCATCAACTAAATATTATAACATACTGAAATGTATGAGCATGTTTGAAGGTAAAACTCTAAATTTCCAACTCAGACCTAGAAATAATGCAGACCGTACAACTGATACATAGAAAAAAATGTAACTATCCATATACACATTTTGAATTATTTTGTAACAAATACTTTTCCACCCTTTTTCCCTATTTTGGTTGCTATGGTAACCATGAACATGCATCAATTTCACTGATAGGTTTGGCGTTAGCAACTCTGCATGCATATATGCATCACTTTACACAATTTTAATTTGGTCGGAATATAAATCCTTGTTTTGAAGTAATTATCTGAATTTGGCTTAAAAAGTCTGTATCACTGTGAAGCAACTCAGCATGCATGGATGGGGTAGACAGAAACAAATCAGCATAGATAACATGGTCATACAAAAACAATGCAGCACCACCAAAGTTATTATCAACTGTTGACTTTGTATCCATGGTGCTACATGATGTTCTGAAAATTTCATTTTGTATTTTATTTGCAACTTTCAAATATTTTCTGACAGCATAAGATTTTAAAATAACTGATACATTTTGTGATTTATGCCAAAGCTATAAAAAATATTTTTCACCAAAATTAGAATTTGTGAGCATAGTATCAAGTATTCATATTAGAATACAGAAATTTTAAAGAAATAAGTATTTAAAGAATAATTATGAACATTAAAATGTAATTCAAAGAAAATAAAACTTTCTGGAAAACAAAATGGTATTCAAAATGCTTTGCTTTGTATTATCCTTCTGGTTATCAGCTTAAATAAATAGAATGGATTTTATAATAAAGTCTATTTTAAACTTTCACAGTAAAAAATAGTTAACATAAAATACAAATACTGTTCAGATCAGACTATGGACTGTTGCACAATTTAATGCAAGTAACATCACTGTAAGCTGTTATTTTTGTACCAGTATATTTGCATGCTTTTGATATACATTTCTGTCATTTTATTTATAAATAGCCTTGACAATTTCAAGTATTGGCATTTTTCTGTAAAATATACATTTCAGTTCTTTAAAAATATCTATATATATTTTATCTGTATATCAAAACAACGCATGCAACACACAATTTCGGATTAAAATGGCACTTCTGTGACTACTTGGATAATTTATACCTTACAGGAACAATACAGGGGAAAGCATTAAAGAAAACTGAAAGCATTCTACAAATAAAATGAATTAATATTTAGTGCTCGACCTCATCAAATACAGCTTCAAACATGACATCATCGATGGCTGGGGAGGTGTCAAGTAACTTCTTGAAGTCATGGGTGGCTGCAGCCTCCTGAAGAGTATGGCCCGACTTCAGATGCTTTGGCACTTGCCTGATCGAGGCTTTCTCCTTTCTCGATTGTTTTGGGTAAACTTTATACCTGGAAAAATATACAGTAAAGATTAATACAGGACATCATTATAGCCTGGAAGCATAAAATGTTTGAATATTCTGAAATTACGTGCTTCACATTTTGGTAATTTGTTCATTGGCATCACATGTAGTATACATTTTGTTGCTAAAAATATGATTAATGCTCACAACTTATTGCAATTTCAGTACTTGCAAAAGCTTCTGCTTGTGAAAACTTTTAACAAAATCAAACAATTACAGAGTAGCATACAGAGTGTAGTGTTTTTCTTACAGCAGAATGATGGGTCAGCCTGTCCTGTATGCCCTGTATTACTGCACCATTGCCCCTCTACCTGTGCCGTTATGACCTTATTTTATGCACCTATGCCTTACTGACTATACCCAAGCCCATATTTCTTAATTTTAATCATTTGTTGCATAAATACTGTCAATTTTGGCTCTCCAATTTAGCACTCTGGCTGCGATGTATATCACTGAGCGTTTAATTGATACTGATCAAAAAGGTGCCAGACATAAGACTGATCCTTGAATTTATTGAAGAACACAGCTTCTTTTCTTTACCTAACAAGAGCTAGGTACAAATCCATTAAAAGCTTGACAATCTGTGGCATGTAGCATGTCACTTTATACATGTGTTCACGACTGTTTACATTGAATACTTGTTATATTTACTCAGTGATCATCATGATTCGTCAGGACATTCTTGCAGTAGGCTTTGATGTCATTGCACTATAGCTGACACAATGATGTGAAGAAAACAGGGTGAAATGGTTCAAGTGTTGAATGCTAAAAGGTAAACTGATGACACTCGTATTTTGTTGCTTCAGAAATTTCTAGACAGCAAACCTTGTTTCTTTACGTAACAAAAACATCCACTCCTTTATCCAAAAATGATGAAATCAAAGAAAATCAATTGAGGAGAGCTTTTGCAATCATAGAAATATATAATTATCTAATACTGCTCCGGTGGCCTAGTGGTTAGAGCGTCCACCCTGGATGCAGGAGGTCGTGGGTTCGATCCCCTGGCCAAGTCATACCAAAGACTTATAAAAATGGTACTAACAGCTGTCTCATCTTGCGCTCAGCATTAAGAGGTTGGTGTTAGGACTGGTCGGCCTGGTGTCTGGATAATGTGACTGGGTGGGACATCATGCTACATGTCTGCGGCATGATGCCCCAGTGCTAGACATCACTATAAACTGCCACACTGCAGATATCATAGCAATATGACTGAAAATTTGTTAAAGCTAGGTTAAAAATCTAAATCACACCCACACACACACACAAAAACTCACACACACACACACACACACACACATAATTATCTAAAGCAATCTCTATTATTTTGGAAAATAAAGTTCTTTAAATCATACCTTTAATGCAAATTCAAATGTAAATATATGTAAACTTAGACTGAAGACATCCTCTTGCAGAGATTGAAAAATGTAACTGCAAATATTGAACCAACTTGCATTTGTAAATGCACATATATAGTTGTTCTGAGGAAATAAAAAATGTCATATAAGCAGCAATAATGACATCATTTTCTGACTTACATTTTACAGAATTAAACAAATTGCATCTTTTTATTTTCATTCTAAAAACTTTTTTCAAGATTTAGTTTAAAAAGTTCAAATATTACTTGAGACATGGTTATGGTTCCATTCATACAATTTACTCTCACAAGGCCAATATTGGAAACCAACTGTTTACTGTATATAAAAAAAATTGCTACAAAATTGTTACTTATCAGTTACCTACTTATTACAATTTGACATTTATTTATTTTAAATTTATTATTTTATTTGCTGAAATGGGCAGTATATTTTCAGTCTGTTACATGTCATTAAACAATAACTTTCTGTAAAGATGTTTTCATGGCTTAATATCAGTGTTTCTTTCATAGAATCATTTACCATATTTGCCGGCCTTTAAGTCAATGGAGAGTATTAGTCAAATGAGTAAATTTGACAAATTTTCCATCCTTCATCCATATATAAGTCGATGCTGAGTATAAGATGAGGCCAGATCAATACCTCAGCTTTGTCTTTTTCACTTTGTTCCTCAAACCATTGCAAATTTTTATCCTATCTGTAACTCAGTAACCTTTCCGGTCTGGATCAATAAATGTAACTAAAAATACCTAATTTGTTTCACACAAAGTATTTTAAAATGTATTATGTACTTTTAGCTACATATAATGATACTGACAAGAAAATATATTGAGTAACGGATAGGATAAAATTCACAATGTTGTGTGGAATTAAACTATAATAACTTCTGGTTTCATAAATATTAAAAGTATCAATGTATGCTATTTTAGATTACCAGCAATAAGGAAATTGCATCATAGTTGCTAAAATGCATTTTGTTTTGTTTTTTTTGTGGGAGGGAAAGAGAGATACAGAAAGAGTTGCATATTTATTCCTTCGCATTTTTCTTCTTGCACTCATGATCAAAATAAAATATGGCCCAATATATAAGTGAGAGAGAGAGAGAGAGAGAGAGAGAGAGAGAGAGAGAGAGAGAAAGAGATTCCAGGTCTTTGGGGGGTTTTTTCTTCACCTTATTGCCCATGTTTAGCTGAAGCTTTTGTCAAAGAGAGAAAAAATTAATAAATTAAATAGTAAATGTAAACTATGAAAATACATACCATACTCCTTCAGGATTTGAATATTCACAATAGTTATATCCATATAGACTCCATTTATTAGGTTAAATCCCAAGAATGACCATTTCGCATGATGTCTAATTTTCTTTGCAAGCATAACGACCTCTCCATTCCCAATAAATAAGATTATTTTTTTTCTAGTGCATGTACTCTTCCTGCTCTTGCTATATGTTACTTAAAATTGCTATCAGTCCTATTGGCCAGTTCAAAAGATTTCACTGGTTTAGAAATTTACACCAGTAACACCTGGCATTTCTTTTCATTATATGGTACCATACTCATAATACCCATGGTTAGCCTCATTTCCCTATTGGTAGCCTCATGTGACATACAATAAAGTGATTTGGATGATAAAATCCATATATAAGTCAATTCAGAGTATAAGATGAAGCTAAGATTTTCCGGTCAAAAAGTATCATCTTATAAGCTGGCAAATACGGTACTGGTAAACAGCACATGGTATGTATAGCATGTGAACTTTCCCCCATTCATAACCTTAACCTTGACCTCTGGACCTGACTATTGTATGATAATATGTGGACCTGGGTAAAGCTTCATCAAAACACCAGAAATGCCATTACACGATGTGTCACACTAAAAATATGATGTTCAATAATAATACAAACACACCACCACCTCAATTTATGCCCATAACATGTAGCATATATAAATGGTAAACAATACTGCTTAGAGTTCATGCAAAACTATTCTTGGGACACTTTAATACAGCTAACTGTCATAGAGGCAAAGAGGTCATGTATGAAAATATTGAAGCCATCCGTATTTCTTTGATGTTGGAATTTACTCCATATATAAAATGTAATACATGATTATTTCAAACAAAATATCTAAATGCATTTCCTGTGATTCTGGAAATGATGAACTATTCAGGAAAGCAAGCAAGCACAGAAAAACTAAATTTTTAAATTTTAAAACTCCTGGCTGACAGAGTATGACTTTGTGAATCACAACTGCAAGGGAGAGCATTTCATTCTTTGGAGGTTGGTTGGCACCCATTAGTCTTAAGAGAAGATGGAAGCGCACCCATGAGAGATGGTGGTAGTGCAGCGACTGCTGTGGCAGTGGAGTCCAACATGGGAGTGGCAGTCCTTGCTGCATTTGAAGGTTGAGTCTGGTGTGGGTTGGAGCTGCTTCTTCTTTCTCTGAGATCGCTTTTCATCAGTGAGCAAGTGTAGCTTGTCCTCGCCAGCTTTCAGACCAGTGATCAGAGCATGTCGCCAGCTGGACCTGTCTAGAGCAAGCTCTTCCCAGGTGTTCACATCGATATCAAGGACTTTCATGTCATGCTTGCAGACATCCTTGAAGCAGAGATGTGGCCATCCGATTGATCTTTTGCCAGAGGAAAGCTTCAAATAAAGAAGACCTTTGGGGATCCGTCTGTCATCCATCCGACATATATGGCCCAGGCATCTGATGCAACATTGGCAGAGGAATGTGACCATGCAGAGAATCTTGGCACATTCAAGCATCGCACTGTTTGTCACTTGATTGCTCCAGGTGATCCCGAGTATGCGTCGGAGGCATCGCATGCAAAAGGCACTCAGTCTTTTCTCCTGTGAGGTGTACAGGGTCCAGGTTTTACTGGAGAACAGGAGAGTGCTTAGCACACAGGCATGGTACAAGGAGATCTTAGTGTTTAGGGTCAGCATGCTGTTGTTCCACACTCTCTGCGACAACCTGGAGAGAGTTGATGCCTTTCCAATACTCTTGTTGAGCTCAGCATCGAGCGAGATGTTGTTGGTGATGGTAGAGCCGAGGTACGTGAACTGACTACCTCTAGTTCATAGTTGTTGATGATGATGCTTGGGGGATCAGTATCCTGAGCATCACGATGGTTTTCTTCAGGCTGATGGTCAACCCGAACTCATCGCATGCTTTAGCAAAGTGGTCCATCAGGCACTGTAGCTCAGGTAAAGCCCCAGGGAAGGATGGCATCCCAGCAGAAGTCATCAAGTGCGGCTGCAGTGTGCTGCTCACACACCTGCATGACCTCCTCTGCCAGTGCTGGGATGAAGGTGCAGTGCCTCAGGACATTAGAGAAGCCAACATCATAACCCTGTACAAGAATAATGGCAACAAAAGCAACTGCAACAACTACAGGGGCATATTCCTTCTCAGCATCGTCGGTAAAGTCTTAACACACGTCATCCTGAACAGACTGCAGACGCTTGCTGACAAGAGTGTATCCAAAGTCGCAGTGTGGGTTCCGTGCAGAGAGGTCTACAATCGACATGATCTTCTCCATCAGGCAACTGCAGGAGAAGTGCAGAGAACAACACAGACCCCTCTTCCTGGCCTTTATAGACCTCACCAAGGCGTTCGATCTGGTCAGCAGAGATGGACTCTTCACAACCCTGGTGAAGATTGGATGCCCTCCAAGACTGCTAAGCATGGTCCAGTCCTTCCACAACGACATGAAAGGCACAGTGCAGTATGATGGATCAACGTCTGACCCCTTCGACATCCACAACAGAGTGAAACAAGGCTGTATCCTTACCCCCACGTTCTTTGGCATCTTCACTATCCTGCTCAAGTATGCCACAGAACGGATCTACCTGCACACACGATCCGACAGCAGACTGTTCAACCTGGCATGACTGAACGCAAAGAGCAAAGTGCAAGAAGCAACCATCAGGGACATGCTCTTTGCAGGCGATGTTGCTCTAGTCATTCTTTGCACATACTACAAAACAACATACTCTATTGACATAGGTCATAGGTCAATCTGGATTGTATGACATCTGTTGAAAAAGCAGCACCACCTGTAGGTAACAACAAGACAAACCAGAAAAAATTTGACAAGCTGAATTGAACATAAGAATTAGTTCTCTTCATTATTATTTGTATCTTAATCTTAATAAAATACTAACTATTACTTGACCCACGCTTTTCTGGATGATTTCAGCCATGAAACAGACTGGCTGAAAGACAATAATAAGCACACAGCTCACAGCTGATTTGTGTTGATAAAGCATTAAAACCCATACTGGACAGAGGCATGTATTACTGCTGTATTACCTGTATGACTCCCATTTAGCTTGAAAATATTATCTCAATGAAAGGTTCAGTCCCAAATGTGATGCACATTCTACAGAGACATGCATACCTCATGGTCAAACTGCATCAGATACTCAAATTCAGTTCTGATAATTCTAATGCTATGATCAGCAAGAACAACTCAGTTCTGACCAGGATTCACCCAAAGAATCCAGCAGGGAATTTTGAAGAACAGTACCATCCAGTCTCAAGTGTTTACACACATGTGTACATGTGTATGGTCATGTGCACTGACCCCCTTGGGACTTCAAAGTACTTTTAAGTCTCAGAAAACATTAAACGCTGTCTGAGGATATGGCTGGTATGAAATATCTGTAGAGTGTAAAATGCAACATACTGAGTAAGGAAACAGGCCATTCATTGCATTGTCCCTTGTTGTGAACTTGGGCATGACTGAACACATGAAACACTTTAAAGTTCAGATACATAACAGGCTAAAGGTTCATTAACATATTTTCATTGGTTGAGAAGTTTTACTCATACAGGGATAGCAATCATAGTTATCTTTTCCACTGATGTAACCTTGATATTTTTGCAGAGGGTTGGCTATGCTATGCGACACCATCTAGCCATAGTAGATAACTGGCTAAAGTTTTGTTAAAATATCCTCAGTGGTTTAAAAGCCATACTTCAGTCAAAAGAATACAAGGCACAGAATAAATGCCATGACCCTGACTTGAGATGTGGGCATGGCAGTGGTACATAACACAGTCTATACATGATATATAACTGGCTAAAGTTTAATTAAAATTTGTGTTTCAAAAGTTATACACAGGATGCAGATATGTCTCAGATTTAAATTTTTCCTTTCAAGAACCTTGACCTTGTGGTCGGGCATAACTATGGTACACATTACATCATCTATACGTGGGTCAACTCAAGGAATGATTTTTTTTGTTGGCCAGAAGGGCCATTCAACTCAAACAATAACTGGCCCTGCTTTTACACTAATCTTGATACAAGTTTACTAAATAATAAATGGGAAGAATTGTCAATAATGAAAGGAAGCAGAAACCACAGATAAACTTTAATGATACAATACTTTACTGAAAGATCAACTGTGCAAATTTGACAACAACACTATAACCAATGACAACATTTTAATTTTTACTATAACATTAAAACTGGCATTCTTTCTACAAAAACATATCCTCACATCTGACCCTGTGGGTTCAAGTCTTGAGCTCAGCCAATATGGGTATGTGAAGAAGCATGCAAGCAGCTTCCCATGGGCTGGTGGTTCTTAACAGATTTTCCTGGGTTATTCCTCCGCCAGTTATACTTGCTGCCAGTATAGTCTATTGTGTGCTGAAAAATGGCGTTAAACTCACAAAAACAACAAGCAAAACATATCCAAATTCAACGATGCCAACACAATATCACAGATAAAAAACACATTGCAATTAGAACCAAAGTAATCAGAGCAATATCTGCAACAACTGACTGAAAACTTTATTTTGACCAATAGCAATTTGTGTAAGTTTAGTTTACAAACTGTGTCACATGGTACTCTGCCGTAAAGAATCTACATGCTGGACAGCAAAAACAGGATATGAGCCACAAAAGATCAATTTCACAAAAAGTAATAATCAGACAAAAGTTACTTAATCATTTTGAAGCAAGTGACTTGGCCTTGTGGTCTCACTTTTAGAAATTTGAGCAGGCCTGAGCCAAAACTCACTGGACACAGGCAGTGGACCAGCGGCTGAATTGAATCATAATATATTATTTGGCAATGTTTCTTTAAATGTACTCACTGGTTCAAGATTATACTCTGGACATTGATACAAGTCACAGAATTACATTCTTCATTGCTGTGACCTTCCTCTTTCAGCAGGGGACATGTCTATGTTATGTGACACACTATCTAGCCATGATATATGCTTGGACCAAGTTTCGTAAACTTTTCACCAATCAATTCAAAATTATGGGCTGGAAATTCAACTGTTAAGAGACAGATTGCTATATAATAAATGCTACATATACATGCATTTATTTATGGATTGAGTGTTGTATTCAGGAAGTGGGGATCACCACATTTACTGGGTGGAAGGGGGAGGTGCTTGCATGTCAAATCTTTGTGGGGGTTTTTCTAACTTACCATTTAATGGGCAGATGCGAGTTCTGAGTAAATAGTCTCCTTTCCTTTCTCCCTTCCCAGCACTTGATAGCTTCCCATAATTGGAGGACCCCCCTTCTAACTGAATAAGCATTAGATGATTAAGTCTACTGGGTCTAGCTTGTTTCTTGGATTTGTATTTGCATTGTTTCGGCAACTGAAGCCATACCTGCAATCAGCAGTTTATAGCGGCACCTGGTTTTTGCAACGCTGTACAGCAATTTTCCATAATGTCACATCTGCTGACCCTAACAAGACTTTCTCAGTAATCTAGCCTTTTTCTACCGATTTTCAATAAGGTGTAGCAAAATATCATATACTGCTATTGTCAATGTGAAAATATGCATTTAAATGTTTAGAAGTGTGATTCTGAGACTGATGCAGCAATGGCAAACAATTAAAATGTTTGTAAAGTACACTTAGACTTTCATTAACCCCCAGTACAGTTTCACTTACAAAACCTATGGCATTCAAAGGTTTCATGCTAGACTCTCAACTTCATGTAATCTTTGTTTTTGTTTTTCAGTTTCGAGTAGCAACAGCAGTTATCTCTCCCACCATGAGACATACTCAAATCAACCAAACATAATGTCCAATCAAACATTAATTCTGCCTTTCCTGCATATTCCCCTCAAGAATTTGAACATTCCTTTTCATACTTCTATGCCAATTGCTTAAACTTGAGCTTTTGTCCCTTTTGTCTTCAAAGAGCTTTTGTGTTTGTTGTACACCTGCTATAAGCAACAACTTGATCATGCACGTGTTTTTAGTTAAACATATTGATAGTTTAAAGCATCTGATGTAGTCCTGTAAATTTAGACTGGTTCCCAGACCAACTCCACTGAATGTGAATATGAAACCTGGATCTGAATCAAACTATTGACAAGGAAGTATCTGAATTTGACTGCAATGATCATATGTTCATAATTTGTAATTCTGTAATTTAAGGATCCTTTTCAGCAGGACTTGTGGTCAAACTAAGAGTCTGTAATGTCTTCTTGAGATCTTGGATACCTCTGCTGAGGAATTAAAGGTTTCACAAGATTTAATTATCACTGGTCAGATGAGGATCAACTAGGGCCCTTCCCACAGCTGACATGGTACTGCAACCAAGATCTTGTCATAATTTAGTTGTCGTTTATATGTGCTTCGGAAGAGAGAAATAACAACTGCCTTAGCCCTGAAATGCAGTGGCCATTTTTACATCCTCAGTATAAAACCTGCTGCTGATTTGATCCTCCAGTTTTACAAGAAATTCATTCCCGATCTTCTCAAATTCAAGACTGTTTATCCTGACATACTTTTTGTCAACATCATGTACTGTTATGTATATTTAATTTGCTCTGTTTGTTAGTTAGGTTTATTTTATTTTATTTCATTACATGCTATTGGATTGTAACATTGTATGCTGGACTTGACCTTGTCCAAAACTGAGTTCATTTCTGCTTGACCCAAATTGACTTTAGTTTATTCATTGTAAACAACTAATACATACCTAATTACACTCTATATGGGTTTAAAATCAGTATTATTATTATTAGAAGAAGTAAATATGTTTATTTGGGTCTAGGTTTTGAAATTTCCTAAGTGAATTAAGCATAATCCAGGTTATTGTTTTGTAAACATCAGGATCATTCTAGAAGGTTATTTTCCATTAGGTAATTGGGGATTTTTTTAGAAAATGCTAATTGTGACCTAAAGTCAAGTAAAGAACTATATATAGTGTAACTGAGAGGATTTTTTATCAGTTGTTTTAAGATCTAGCACCTAAAAATTGTATATTGTGTCCAGTTGGGCTGAATTTTATTTCTTCAATTTACTGAATTTAAGTGATTATTTTCTCTGGAAATACAAAAGTGTTCTGATAAAATTCTTGGATAAAGACATTCACTGGAATTTACAGTGAATTCAAACCTGGAATTGTATTACTGTGATTCAACAAAACGACTGTTGGCACATCAACCCTCTAGGAGCTATAACAGACACATCATCGCCTTCAGTTTTTGGATTTATTTGGGACTTCTACTGAATTTTATTCAGGACTTCAAATTATTTGGACTTGTGCCTGTAATTCTTGGATTATTTTGGGATTTAATTTGCAATACCATACATTCTTTTTTTTTCATTTTTACTTTGTATTCTAGGGAAATAAGTTATCTGTTTAATTTTACAAAGCCTGTTGTCTTTCACTCTTTTCTGTTACTTATTTTAAGAGCATAGACTCATAACTGTACAATACCTGTCATCATGAACCTTAGAATCTAATTTCAGGAAAAGCTGTTGCTTGGAACTTTTTCTAGATTGGGATGATTTTGCTGATGTAATAACATTTTCCAGATTGGGTTGATCTAATTTATGCAAAGATCCCATTTCTGGAATATTTAGTGCTGTAAGGTGAGATATTACATCCATAATAATGTATAATGCAACAAAATGTACAACCACTAATATTCTCGTACAGAGAAATGACCCCAAATGCTCTCTTCTTATGTTACAAGTACTTCACATTGGCTTTCCAGGTTTTATACATTGCAGTTATGACATCATAGAAAGAAAACAATTTTATTTTTCATGCACCTACTTCATCTTTATTATTTGGGAATCTGAAATATCTTTTAATTCTTCTGTCCTTCTTGTAGACCTTGAGAAGTATTAAAGACCACATAACTTTCTTAAATGTTTCTTTCAAATATGGTTCTTCATCTGCTACTTTTGACAAACATATTCTGTCTACCAGCAGTGCACTGAAAGGAAATGCAAAGTGGATAATGTATTGTTTTACTTTAATAGTCACTCCAGACTTTCTTCCAGACATAACCAAAGCCCCATGCAAACCAAATCCTATAACTTTTCTTCCAGGTCATGCCATTAAAATTCAAAAATGTCTCCAAAGCTTCAAATGGCACTTTAAAAGTTATACTAACATGTGAGACCTTTAGATTTCCCAAGAAAAATGTTTCTGTATCAAGATCAGCATCAGCTACATTCCCATAAGTTACAAGTATTTTCTGTACAGGAATGTCTATGCTTTTGTCAATTACATGTATTTTTTGTACAGGAATGTCTATGCTTTTGTCAATTACATGTATTTTTTGTACAGGAATGTCTATGCTTTTGTCAATTACATGTATTTTTTGTACACTAGGAATGTCTATGCTTTTGTCAATTACATGTATTTTTTGTACAGGAATGTCTATGCTTTTGTCAATCTTAAAACTGTTAAAAAAATCATTAACTTGTTGTTTCTTCTTTATTTTCTGTTCTATAATGTCAGCAAATTTTTCAATGAACTTGTTCAAGAAGAGTATCTCTCCCACATGAAAATCACTTGTATAAAGGCTGTTTTTCCCAACAGAGTTCCAATAAACTTTAATAATTCCTGGAAACAATATTCTTTTTCACAGTACATAATGCAATTCTCAAAATGCAGCAATCCAAGTCTTTTCTTTTTAAACTTGTTTTGAATGGGCCGATGCTTCTGCATGAACAAAATCTGATGGGTCAAAGGACATGTCCTGAAATTTATGTATCGCTCCTCGGCTGTAAAGGGTTTTGGACAATTTCCATTGGATCTAAATATAAACCATGCTGAATGAACCTTACAGTAAGAAGATTGATTCACTTCAATGCAACATATACAAATATTTGAATTTACCACATATTTAGTATAATTATCACTCACATATAAAGCACATGTGATTTCTCCCCTTTGAACTTATATTCTTACATGAGCTGCTCAAAGAAAGGAGGGAACCGCATTACTGTGTAGCCAAGTGTCACAATGTGAATCCTCTCACACAAACCTGAACACCTTTACGTTTTTAAATGAATGCAATGTTATACAGTGAGCATTCAAATTTAGTCTGAATCATGAATGGAACACCTGACCTCTTCTGACTTGCACCCTGTCCCTCTATGCTTTTCTGGAGAAAGCACTATCTTCTGTCAAATCTATTCTTTTTTTTAACCCATTCAGATGGAATATGATTCCAGTCATACTTTACCTTTTCAGACAGGATATGATTCCAGTCATATGTTCACTACATTCTAACACTTTGAAGAAGTGTGCAATTAATTGTGTAATACATCATTATTTTGCATGTGCTCTTTTAAAAAGAATAAATAAAGCTAAGAGGTACACAAATGCAGTGACAGCATGGGTTCAAAATACGCCAAAAACTCACAGGTAACAGCTCAATTTATAAATTCGGTTTTAATGTACAGAGATCCAAATGGCAATCAGTACTCACTGGGCAAGTGTAGCAATGATGTTCTTGCATAATTAGTAGAAAATATTGACAATTTCATGTGGAAAATTTAGATTTTAATCTTTATCGTTACTTCTTCAAAATACATGTAAATGGAGCTGATAATAGCTGGTTATTTGAAAATTTGATTTCAAACATCAGTTTTAATGTGCAGAGATCAATATGGTGGACAGTACTGAAGCAGCAGGTGACAGCAGCGATGTATATGCTGATTTTGACAAATTTAGACACTTTTGTATTGAAAGTTTACATTTTAGGCATCGCAGATCAGGATCTTGACTTTGATAAAATGAACAGAGATGATAAATAACTAGTTAATGGAAAATTTGATTTCAAAACAGAATCTGAATGTGCAGTGATCAAAATGGCAGACAGTACAGGTGGGGCAAGTGATGGCAGTGATGCAAGATGCTGATTTTGATGTAAATATACACAAGTTTGTGGAGGAAATTGATATTTTAGGCTGTGGGTATTGTGATCTTGACTATGTCAAATGAACCGAGTGGATGAAAAATAGTTAACTAGTATTGTGGACTCAAATAATGATAATCATAATGACTTTGATACTCTGCAAGCCACAGTACAGCTCATGTAATTTTTCAAACATCACAGTGGGAATTTAATCCCCTCCATCTTTGCTCCATGACGGAGTGATAAATACCTAAAAATCACAAGGGCTGGTCGACATTACTGACTGACATTTGAACAGCTAATGAATCAAGACCACCCATGAAAAGACTGAGAGGTTCTCCTTACCAAACATCTGCAAGGCAGTAGTAATAGCGAATTGGTGGTGGTGTCCCCTTGAAGGTTGATGTGGCAGCCATGGTGTATGCACCCATGTCCATGAAATACAGCCAGTCTCCAATTTTCAGTTCCGGAAGACGAGTCTTTGCCAGGATGCAATCCAGGCTATCACAGGTTGGACCCCACAGGCTGCACTCATATGTAAGGTCCATCTCTGGTTCCTGCAGCCAACATAAATAATTTTCTTAGCAAGTTCTAATCTAAAAAACACACTTTGTATGATTACTTCTCCTTTGGTATGTTTCTGTATTTTTTAGATTTTGTATCATCTTCAATTGTGTATACTTCAATACCAAGATTGCCACATTTCCATAAGCAGTTTAAAAATCTAAAACTACTCATATCTTTTAGAAAGCAATTTTTTCAGTAAATTATGTTTCTCCAAGAATACTTATCTGATCACATTTACGTTAGACCCACCATCTCCTAAATCCAGCCCTATCAAAGACAGAAATTCCTCTTTCTGTCTACAATATTTAGACAAAGGGCAATAACTCTTGCCCATTAACTCCCTTTGCCCCATATAGGTGGCCCCAGTTTCAAGCTGAGTGGAACATCATGTAACAGAATGCTCGCATTGCAGGGAGGCTGGGAAGGTATTAAAGTAATCAGGTAAGTATGCTATGAGAAAAATAATTTACTAAAACAAGTTGCTTTCTCCTTCAAATATGTTCCCTGATAACATTAATATTAAGTGTGTGTGTGTGTGTGTGTGTGTGTATTATTTGGATTTTTAACGTAGCTTTAACAATTTTTCAGTCATATTGCTACAATGTCTGCAGTGTGGCAGTTTACAGTGATGTCTAGCACTGGGGCATCATGCTGCAGACATGTAGCATCATGTCCCACCCAGTCACATTATCCTGACACCCGGCCGACCAGTCCTAACACTAACCTCTTAATGCTGAGCACCAGGCGAGGCAGCTGTTAGTACCGTTTTTATAAGTCTTTGGTATAACTCGGCCGGGGATCAAACCCACGACTTCCTGCATCTGAGGTGGATGCTCTAATCATTTGGCTGCCAGAGTGGTCATTAATATTAAGAGAACAAGTAATAGCCGGAAGGAATGTTGAGCATCCAACCTATACCCCAGGCAACCTTTGAGGGGAGAATATTAGATACTCCAGATAGATTCTCCATATGAAGGTTAACCCACTCTCCTAACTGGGAGCAGCAAAACTGGAAGTGATGTGGATTACATCTGGAAAGGAGAAACAATGAGATCTTCTTACCACATAAAATTTTCAGATGAATTTAATCAAAGTTGAGCAGGATGTTTGTCCAGACGTTGTGCTGATGTCAATTGGGTCTGGAAGCTACTTGTGCTACTGAGACTGGGCCTACCAGATCCAGAGTGTGTTGTTATGGGGCCAAATCTCAAAGATAAAAACTTGAGATGACTGACTGTGCATGCCAAACAATTGACTCGACAACATCTTTAACACATTAACCCCTGAGCCAAACAGCTAGGCATTCCCCTACAGCATACGTGCAGAGAGATCACCTAGAGCAGCGTTAGCCTTACCAGTGCCTGTATCCCTGAGACTTGCTGAGAGTACTTGGCTTGCATATTTTTACTGAGGGTGCTACTTGCAATAAATGTTATTTTCTTATTAATGTTCCTTTAATTAAGCTAAAATTTGGCACAGCAGTTCTCAATAAAATTATGTATATAATGGTATAAATTTCATGCAACATGCAGAAATAAAACTGATGCATAAAGATAAAATGATTTTCTTACCAATTTGTTTCTCTTCCCATGAATAATCCATACAAATCCATTATGAATCCACACTGAATGATTAATACTATCAACACATGAAATTCATTCCATTTTATGTACATCCACTTGTCATCTTTCTTACAAACTTAACCTCGTCTGAATACTCCGTCAGAGTCTGTCAAGTAAAAGTCTACTCCCAGCAGCTGATTCTCGTAATTTTCATCATTTTCTGATCTAAATATTTCCACTATTTCTGCCGCTATCAAAGTCAAATGTTTTTCCCATTGTTCAGCAATGTTCACTCTATGTAAGCTAAAATTTTATTGGTTAAACTGCCTGCATAATTAGGAAATGTCTTGAAATCAACCAATGGTTTGCGCCAATTTAACTCATCAACCAATGGTTTGCGCCGATTTAACTCATCGTGAGGGATGCAAGCCTAGACAAATACTGCCACTCAAACTGAGCACCCGGGATACAAGCTAGGTAAACTCAGCCATGCTATTGAGGCACTCGGGAGATGAGGGAGGTAATGTACAACAAGTTATCGAGGCAGCAGGGGTTAATGTGTTAATAGAAACATTACAGTCAAAGGCAAGGCTTGTCAGTATTGCTCTCCTTTCATGAGCAGAGATCTTTATGAGGCAAATCTGTTCTGGTGATAAGTCAGAGTAGGCTATATGTATTACAAACTTCAAAATAGAGGGGCTTGAGGGGTTATGTCCTCTTTCCCAGGTTTAACATGGAGAAAGAGGGGTCTTTTAGCCCTACAAATTGGCTCAGTTTGCTTCAGATAAAGTCTAAGCACACATACCAGGTCCTGTTTGAAATCCACCAGGGATGTGTCAATACAGGACAGAGGACATATGATTTTTTATTGCCCACTGATGGCAACCTGCTCTTGGTGATGAAACCAGGGTACCTCATAAGGACTGCTGAGCCATATAAGTGAAACTGAAGGTAGAATGGGTAAACAGAGAGGGTATGTAATTCACTGACTCTGCAAGCTGAAGTGAGCACTGTCATGAATCATTAGTTTTGTATGAAAGGAGCTTCAATGAGGTCCTGGCTAAAGACTCTAGTTTGTTTGAATTGCCAAGGCAGAACCCTGGAAAGATTCCACTTTGGGAACAAAGTGAGTCATTCAGGCCTAAAATGTTGAAGTTGGACAACAGATCAGAGATCTCTGTTATGACTGTGATCCTCCCTGCCATGATGATGGAATGTGTCCTATATTATAGAACAGTGGCCCTTAATACTAATGGGAGCCAACTATTTTCTCAGTCAGCTACCTGTGGGATTGAGGCACTCAAAGGAACAATGTTTTAGACTTTGCACCAATCCCTGAAAATGTGCCACTTCCCTTCATAGGCCTTTAAAGTGGAGGGACTTCTATCTCATGCAATTCTTTCCAAGGACTGAATGGTTTAATCGTCGTTTCCCAAGGCTGTCCTGACAAAAGCCAAAGGTGAAGGAAAAGGTGTTCTAGGTAAGGATGGAACACATGGATCTAAGGCTGTTTGAAAAGATTCGGCCTGGTCAGAATCTTCCTGGGTAGATTTCTCACTCGATCGAGATCACTGATCCTGTATTGATCCTAGTGGACAGGGGCAATCAGAATCATTTTGCATTTCTAGCCCCTTAATTTCTGCATAATCTTTGGAACTATGGTCGTTGGGGGGAAGGCAAAGGCAGGTAGGCACAAACTCTCCCTACAGAGAGAAAGAGTACTGATGGACCAACCCTCAGGATCTGGTCCTGGGGAAACAAAGGAGGGCAGTTTGTGATTCCACCTGGCTGCAAAATGATCGGTCACTGGGTGCCCCTCGTAGCGGGCAAATCTGATGAAAGACCAATGGTTGGAGGAACCATTCCGTATAAAGGATGTGTCCTCTCCTCGACAAAGAATCAGCCAAGACATTGAGTCTGCTGGGAATATGTCTGATCTGGATGTCGATATTGTGTTGTGTGCACCAATGGCAAAATTCCCAGACCAAAATGCACAGTTGGTGTGATTTGGTACCACTCTGTTCGAGGAGATATGTCATTACAGAGTTGTCTGCAATGATGAGCATGACCATGTTCTGAAGATGGTTGCTCCAAAATTGACAGACTTTGATGATGGCTTTCATCTCTAAGAGATTGACATGGAGACCCATCTCCTCTGGAATATGCTGGTTGTTAACAGTGTCAAAGTCTGAGAACAGATGAGCTCCTGAAGCCCAGGTACTTGTGTCTGTGCTAAATGTCACATATGGTAGTGGTTGTTGAGTGATCTGGGAAAAATACAATCTGGCTCATTATGTTCATCCTGTTATTAAGCAGCATTGACAATGGGTGCCATTGAGAGATAGGCTATCTGCAATGGGTGCATGTATATTCAACCCAGTGTGATTAGATCTGCTACTTCATCAAAAATAATCCGAGGAGTCCAGGAAACTCCCTGGCTGGGGAAGACTTACTAAAATTAGATGGTTAAGAAATTCCATACCCAGATAAACAAACTGTAGTGATGGATAAAGGTCAGACTTTTCCCAATCAATCAGAAACCCTAGATAATGTAAATGGGAAATGAGATGGTTCTTTTCTTCAACTAGAATAAACTTAACATTTGTTTCTGGAGAAAGCAGTTCTGTATGCCACTGTGGAAGTAGATGCTGTTGTACTGAATTGGGAGACAATGGAGTTGAGTAGTTTCATCAAGACCCAAAGACCTATGTTTAAGCCAAGAGGGAGAATGTGAAACTGATAACAAGTTCCTCAGTAAGCAAACTGTAGTAATTTCCATGAGGATGGATGAATGGGAGCTTTGAAATATCCATGTGTCAGATCAAGACTGATCATAAATTCATATGTACAGATGGAGATGAGGACTGATCTTGAATTTTGGTGGAAGGATAAACTGATATAAATGAGTAAGATTGATGATTGGTCTGAGTTTGCCAATGGCCTTCCTGATCAAGAAAAGCTTGGAGTAAAACTCCAGCAATTGTTGATTCTGACCAATCTCCACCACTTGTTTCTGGATAAGCACCCTGATCTCTTGCTGCAAAAGCAAATCCTTTAAAAAGTCTGATGGTACTGCCATCAGGAATGGAGAGGATGAAAGGGAGGGGGATGGCAAAACAAGATTTGAAGTCCCTCTGATACAATTCTGGATCACCTGCTCATCTTGCAGGAAGACGTCGATCCAATAAAAACAAAGAGTCTGGCACCTACCAGATATTTGCCTGCAGGCAGTCAGGCACTTGAGTCAATCACGAGAGAGTGGAGGCTTGGGGGTAGAGAAACTTGATTTTCTACCCTGATGAGATGATTGCCTCTGAGACTGATCAGCAGATTGTTTACATCTATAGGTTTTGGATCACTGTTGTTTTGGGGCTTGAGAAGCAAACAATCCTGTATCCCCTCATCTCCTATCCTCCTGTCTCTGAGGATGTGATTGCTGTGTAGGAGGGGCCATTCTTGGGCTGTCAGTCTCAGTACTTCCTTTATCTTGCCACCAAACAGTAGAGGTGACCCGAAGGGAGTGGTTCACAGAGACAGTGCATGATGAGGCTTGATGCAAGGTAAAGCATAAGCATGTGTCCCGTCACACAAGTTCCTGGCTGGTGGAACCCATCGAAGCATTCGCCATTGCTTGGTGGCTGCATGGTTAATTACCTTTCATATTTGAGCCATTAACTGCAAGGCATATTCATTGGCAGCCTTGTCCACCAGCCAGAAAATCCCCAGCAATGCCAAATCCAAAAAAGATGATGTGGCCACGATGTTGTGAACAAGTTTTGAAGTGGCATACAAAACTCCTTTATCGATCTTATAGTAAGTAGGCGAAGTCATATTGACCATGGCTTAGATCTTGTCTAACGTTGGGATATCTGTAGAAAAGACATCAGAATGAGTTATATACCAATGGGATATAAAGGACACTGGTATCTGACTCTCAGAAAAAAAGACTTTGGAATTGCCTGGATCACTGGTCTTAGCAGAAAGTCTCTCCCCAATTTCTTTGATTTTTTTCCCAACTGCAGGAAAAGACAAAAGGAAGAGCTGCATCCTCATCATTAATATCGACCAAGGTCTTAACCATGTATGCTGGGGTGGAAGAGGAACATAGTGGACATTCTGAGTTTGACAAGACCCAAATATTTCCTCTATAGCCACTTTAAGGATATACTCAGTCCTCTCCATGACGGGATCTGAGTATGAGCTATCATCATGTTTACCCCCACATTCACTGTGTGGGTCATCCTGGTTGTGATCAAGATCTATATCTGTATAATGCATACCCGGAGGTATAGATGAGCTTTTCTAAGGCTGTCAAGGTACCATTCCAGAGAATAATCCATGTGTAATTAGCTAGCCACATCTGTAGGACTAGGCTGACAGACCAGTACAGATGGTGAGTCAAAATCAAAATTTGTCAGTGCTGGTGTTGGTCATGTGGCCAGTAGTGCAGATGGCAGCATTGCCAGTGAAGTGTTAATGATAAATGATTAGACGGATCTATCAATAAGATCGCCAGCAAATCCAATATTCTCAGCTCTACTTGATGAGGTGGAGTATGGTATACCATGGAAGCAATACAGTCACTTAACAGTATGGATCGCAGGCTAAATGATTGAAGGGTACAGTCGGTAACCAGTACAGCATCAAACTGAGGTGTGGCTAGACATTACAGCTCATTCATTGCTAAACCCCATGCACCCATACTTACAGGCTCTAAGGCCATGCTCAGGCATGCAAAGGGAGGTACTTAAGCCACCCATCTGGATTGGGTGGAAATTCTTCCCGCATAGTGTTGAAATTCTTGGCTAAGACAGAAGAAAACAGAAGGATGGGAAAAAGTTGGCCAGAACAACTCAACTCTGTCATTACCTGTTGTACCAAACAACGCACTTCTAACTCAAGTGACGGTACAGATGGAGAAGTCACAGGTCCATCCATTTCTCCAGAATTAACAGTTGCAGTAGGTAACATTCGACATTCTTCATTTGGGGAGGGGGGCCAATGGATCCTACACAAAAACTAGCCACAGACTCTGTATTAGGGTGGAAAATCAATACATCAGTACTCTCAGACTTTGATTTTCCCCGTCTCTTACATTCATATGGTCAAAATTTAAACAGAAAAGAAGTATACCACCTGTAGAATAAGATGCACTAAGTCTGAAAACAAAGGAATTCTCAACAGATCAATGATTATAACACAAAATCCAACTGGTTTTTCAGGAGGTGAAGTGAACTACATTTGTCCGGTTAACAGCAAAGCTTTAAACTGGCATAACTGTAGGTGGCAAGGGGAGGTAATGGGCAAAAGTTATTGCCCTTTGTCTATATATTATAGAAAGAAAGATGATTTTTGTCTTTTGAGGACTGGATTCAGGAGGTAGTTGGGCTTGTATTCCTAATGTTAATGTGATCTTAAGAAGAAAATAATAATTGCAACTGGTCATTGCTTTCTTGGTTTTGTATGCCTTTACAAACAGCCATAAAGCATTAACTTGTCTGCCATATGAATTTATCACATAATAGTGTCCTATTTTATTGCCAACAGTGCTTTAAATTACTTTATTACATTTTCGGGTCTTATTTTATTGCCAACAGTGCTTTCAGTGTTGATACATCAGATATAACATAGCAAAAGCAGTGGAGTTATTCTCAAGAATAATACTTTCAATCAAAGTACCCAAAAATATTAATACATTTGTCCAAAGTCTTGAAAAGAAGTGAAAAGAAGACAGAAGATACTGTTTAATTTTATTGCAAATTTTGTACTAAATAATGTTCCAAACTCTTATGTAAGATAAATTACAACAGCAATAGGAGCAGTGTTTCAGCCAAGTTTGAGGAAAAGGGGCCAGTTAGATCCCTAAATTTGATTATGTGGGCCTATGGTATGATCATAATGACCCAGCCACATACTAAATTGAAATGTCACTTACACAGTCTAAGCCTACTATATGCATGAACAAGAGACCCAAAAGTGGACAGACACTCTACTGAAAAAACCTCAGGAATTGATGATAAATTCCATTTTCTTTTATGCTTTTAATGTAGAAGCTAATCTTGGTTGACAGTGCAAATGTTTTTGAGATCCTACCACTGGAATGAAAGTGTATTGAGTAATAAAGTAAGTTTTTAAAAATAACTTTCAGTAATAAAAAGGGAAACTGGAAACAGCTAGATCTTCCCATGTAAAAATACCAGGGATATGAGAAGTATTATGCAAGTTCATAACATTTTACTACTGCAAAATCACTCAAATCTGTCAGTGGCATGGCTACCAGAGGCATATACAAAAGACATATATGAAAAAAGTAGAAGACCATAACCCCAATCCCAAATCCGTGGAGCTTTTGAAGATGGCTGCTCTGGTAACCATACTGAATGTAGGATATGCACCATATTCATTTAAGACCAACTAGACTTTCTAAGAAGTCTTTTGGTGAAAATTTCTTGTTGATGTGACCACATAATAAAATTTATAGATTTTTTTTTATTCAGTAGATGCATCTGTAACAAGATTTACCAGAGTATGGTGACTATACTGCATGTCAGATTGGTATGGCAACCCATGTTGATTCTGTTGATTCTTCTTGAGTAGCTGTAACAAGATTTACTAGAGAGCCCCCATGGTGACCATACTGGATGTCAGACTGGTATCATTTTCATTTAGGACCAACCAGGCACCATAAGATGTTTTTTTTTTTGTGAAATCCTCATGTTCATATGGTTTTCCATTTAGGAGTAATGACAGCAAGATTTACAAGATGGCTGATATGGCAGCCATGTTCTATGGCAAATCAGCATAATTATCGATTAGGACCAACTAAACATCCTAAGACGTATTTTGGTGAAAACTCAATCTCCATATGGCCATCCACCCATGAGGAGTAGCAATAATATTTTTGAAATGGCAGTTAAATTAGGGTCAAATTGACACCATTTTAATTCAGAAACAGCAAGAGTCTCATGAAGAGACTGATACTCTACTGGGTGAAAAGAATTTCATAGAATTCAAGATAAGACCATTTCTTCATTTTGACTGTTCAGTGCTGAAACCATCTCTGACATTCTTCTGCATAAACAGAATTTTCAAATCAGCTACTGAGGTACACATATTGGTTGTCAACTTGGCACCATTTTCATTAAAATTAGGACAAGGTAGACATCATTAAAAGTCATTTGGCAAAAACCCAATGTCATAATGATTATCCATTCAGGGGAGTAGTGACAACAAGATTTTTAAGAGAATATCATGGCAGCCATATTAGATGTATGACTCGCACTATTTTCATTTAGGACCAACAATTTCTCAGAAGAAATCTATTGGTGAAAACCCCAAGTTGATATAGCCATCCATTTTTTGACAGGAATAGAGATAATGTTTTCAAGATGAGACTTCATTCAGAAGGAGAAGCAAGAGGGCTGTTGTGCTTACCATACTGTAAGTCAGATTGACACCATCTTCATTTAAGACCAACTGGACATCACAAGAAGTCCTCTGGTGAAAACCCTGTGTCAATGACTTTCTATTCAAGCAGACTTGTGATAACAAGATCTCTAAGATGGCTGCAATAGTGGCCAAATTAGGCATCAGATCAGCACCAGTTTTATTTAGGACTAGCTAGACATCATAAGAAATTTTAGTGAAAACCATATGAAAACCATCCATTCAAGAGTAGTTAAAGCAAAATTTCAAGATGGCTGCTGTGGTGGCCATATTGGATGTTAGATTTGACACCATTTTCATCAAGGACTGACTAAACATTATAAGAAGTGTTTTGATGAAAACCCCATGCTGATATGTCCATCCATGTAAGAGGAGTAGCGATAACAAAAGTTTGAAGATGGCCACCATGGATGCTATATTTGACAGATCAGCACCATTTTCATTTAGGACCAACTAGACATCATAAGAGGACTTTCAATGACAATTCCATGTTACTATAATCAGCCATTCAGGAGAACTAGCAATAACAAGATTTTCATGATGACCACTGTGGTGGCCATATTGGATGTCGAAACCAACATTTTCATTAGGGACCAACTAGACCATATGATGAATGATGTGTATGCAGTTCAAGACAATCTTTCAATTAATAGTTTTGAGCTAACATACAAGAAACAAAAGACCATTCCATCTGCTCAACTGGTCTATGGCCAGACATCACAAGTCTTCTTGTGAAAATCCCATGTCGATATGACTTTCCCTTTATAAGGAATAGTAATAACAAGATTTTCAAGATGCTGCCATTTTGGCCATATTACTTGTCAGATCAATAACATTTGAAATGACTAGACATAAGAAATCTTGCACTGGGAACCCAATATGGATGTGACATTGTGTTCATGAGGAGTATGATAACATGATTTTCAAGATGGCTGGCACAGTGTCCATATTAGCTGTTGGATCAGTACCATTTTCATTTAGAACCAAATAGACACCATAAAAAACATATTTTTATAAAAAAAAAAAAAAATTTTCCTTTAACCATTTTTTTAAAAGATGTAGTGATAACAAGATTTTCATAATGGCCACTGTAGTGGCTATATTAAACATCTGAATGGCACCTTTTTCAGTTAGGACCAACCATTCATATTACAGATTCTTGCAATGAAAACCTTTTGTCCATTGGATTTTTCATTCAGAAGTAATGATAACAAGACTGCTGCTGTAGTGGCCATATTGGCTGTCCAAGCAGCACCATTTTCACATAGGACCAACTAGACCTTGGGATACATGTGTATATAAAGCTTCATGGCAATCCTCCAAGTAGTTTGGGTGGAGTAATGATAACAAGCTTGTGCTGACTAAAAGATGGACTTCAAATGATGGACAAAGGACAACTGACAACAGGTCATCCCATAAGCTGTTCTTGTCCATGACCAGTAGAGCTATAAATAAACCACAGCAAATATCAAGTAAAAGATGATGAAAAGTTATGTATGGAGATAAAATGTTAACGTGGGTGTCCTCTTATTTACCATCTTATTTAACTACAGTACATTCTCAAAGAGTTATCGGCAATAATTTTTACTAAAATAGGTATTTGGTAAACTTGTTTTTTCTTGGAGTCTTGGACAATATACAGCTTAGAAAATGATGCACCTCAAAAACAAGTAGGGTATTTTCACAATTTTTTGCAACAATTCTAGTTCAGCATTTTGAGATTAGGACAAGACTTTTGAATTCTTAAGTTTCTATAGGATCACCTATCACAAGTTATTTGTGATATTATCTCCAGTTAAGCAAGTTATGTTCCCTGACATATCACTTCCACACACCTATAATAGGTGACTTCCACACATCTATAATAGGTCACTTACACACATCTATAATAGGTCACTTTCACCAATCTATAATAGGTCACTTCCACACATCTATAATAATTCACTTCCACACATCTATAATAGGTCACTTTCACCAATCTATAATAGATCACTTCCATGCACCTATAATAGGTCACTTCTACGCACCTATAATAGGTCACTTAATCACATCATTAATAGGTCACTTCCACATACTATAACAGGAGATAATGCCAGCTCCAGTTTTAGTAGGATAAAATGTCTTAACAAAACCTTTGTAAACTATGCAATACAATTTCATAAGAATAATTAATGTGGAATTTTCAGGTAAGCCTCTCCCTCGATTACTTGTACCCAGATAACATGCAAACCTAGTTATAATGTGGCAATTGGCCTTTATGTTGTTGAACATGTAGCAAATTGCAATCAAAACTGGTAAATGAAATTTTTTATATTGCTCATTTTATCACTGAAAATGGTGGTAAGTGCCTGGAAATCTTAATCAGCATAAGGAAATTTTCAACTTTCAAAATAATGTCATATGTTTTGTTAGGATTTTACAAAATATTTTCAGTACACTGTAAATAAAAACATTTTATGATATTTTGATCCATGAAAATGCCAGAAATGCCTACTGGTGGTGACACTGTAAGAAATAAATACCAATTAAATAAGTTTTGTCAAGTGAAATTTGTGTTTTAGTTTTATTTTTCAATTCAGTTTCAGTGTAATCATCATAAATACTATATGCCCTCTAGTATTCAAATGTGAAAGGTGTCAATCTACCATCACACATGTTTCCTAGAACCTAATTAAGTGTCAATCTACCATCACACATGTTTCCTAGAACCTAATTAAGTGTCAATCTACCATCACACATGTTTCCTAGAACCTAATTAAGTGTCAATCTACCATCACACATGTTTCCTAGAACCTAATTAAGTGTCAATCTACCATCACACATGTTTCCTAGAACCTAATTAAGTGTCAATCTACCATCACACATGTTTCCTAGAACCTAATTAAGTGTCAATCTACCATCACACATGTTTCCTAGAACCTAATTAAGTGTCAATCTACCATCACACATGTTTCCTAGAACCTAATTAAGTGTCAATCTACCATCACACATGTTTCCTAGAACCTAATTAAGTGTCAATCTACCATCACACGTTTCCTAGAACCTAATTAAGTGTCAATCTACCATCACACGTTTCCTAGAACCTAATTAAGTGTCAATCTACCATCACGCAGGTTTCCTAGAACCTAATTAAGTGTCAACTATATTTTAATCTTTTATTGGTGGAAGTGTTTGTTGTATTGTTACCATCAATTAAGAGTAAACCTGCTTTGCATTATCACATAATGTCTTTTATATCACTCGAATGAAGGGAGTAAAATAAGAGTTAAATGCATGCAAATCCTATACACGTAAGAGCGTGCGGACACAATAGTGTCAGGTCAACTCATCTCATCTGACCAATTTGAACACTGTGATAAATATTATCATGAAGGTAACATAAATAAAGTATCTAACATTAATCAGTGGTTTATCCTACTACTGGTAATTCACAAATGTTATCACTGATAGCAAGAGAAGTAAAGTGAAAGGATTACTCGGTGCATAAAACACTGTTTCAGAGATATGGTTCATAATGGAGAAGTGAGTTGCAAAGTTTGTAGTGAACTTAAAATTTCCTATTTGGCACTAAGAGGTTTGCTCGAAGATGAGCTGAAACTTCACTATTAATTTGCAATAAAATTGTGGCATCAATATTTTATTAATAGAACAATAATTTTTTTAAAAATCAAATTTCAATCGTTTGCTGAAAAATGGCGTTAAACCCCACAACAACAACAACAACTTTCAGATACCAGAAGTTCATATACTGATATGCAAACAAGTTAAATTTCACATAACAATAACATTTTCTAGCATATATAAACATTAATGATATTTCATATAGCATCGATTTCTGGCATAGTGATCAATATTGATAAAAACTCTCAGCTAATGAATCCCTGCTTTTTCAAGTCACCTTTGCAGTTGTGTGACTATTTGATGGTGGTCAGGAAATTTTGTGTCTGGAGCTGAATTCTTAGGTCAATAGCCAAAACCACTATAATGTAGTCTAGTCTGTCATGTCAAGGTATAACAGGAAGTTATTGACTGAACAGCAATCCTTGTGGCCAGTTAAAGCAAATCACCATGGAAATTCTTGCTATGATTTTTAAATGGAGCAGGTACATTTTAAACACTGGTAAAAGCAGCACTAGTTTACTCAGTGTCATAAAAAATTTAAAACACCCATATCCTTAGTCAATAACAAAAGCAACAAAAAAATACAGTACTTTACAAATTGCAAATACTACTACCTCACAAATCCAACCCTCTCAGAAACTACTGTTAGCTAAAGCGAGCTAAAAGTTGTCTGCTGACTTAAGTGGCAGATGGACAGAATGATCTCCCCTTTGATATAAGACTTGGTGGCAAAGCCTAAGAATGTGTCAGTTACTACTGGAGCAGAAGGTATGTTCTCTAAGGATGTAACTGGATGTAACTGAAGGGAGGATGGGAAGTTGTATATGTATTATGGTTGGGTAAGTATTCTCAAGGAAATATAATTTACTAAGAAAAATTGGTTCTTCTTTGAATATGTTACCTTAGGAGAATAGGTAAGAGGTGGAGGGAGGTACATCCACTCACCCAGGAGATATCATCTCCAGTCCCCTAAGGTATGTGAGACAGCTTCTAGGTAAAACCGACTGGTCGGGGCACGGCTTCAAATAGGGAAAAATTTCCCCCTGTGAATCCAGCAGAAGTCGTGAAGTCATATTTTAAGCAGCTGTCGATCTACCTGGAAGGGTGACCTGTTGAGCTGTGAATATAGGTCCTACCAGACTGAACTGGGTCCTTTGGGATGACAGATCTTGGAGATGAAAGCAAGAGAATGTGGGGTCTGATCATCCCACGGCCTGAATGATGTCAGTTAGCAAACAGTTCCAACTGATTGCTAGGCTGATGGCAACTGCTCTAACCTTGTGAGCCAAAATGTGTAAAAAATTCATTTGAGCTGGGGTTATTTCTCTATATGCTGAGCAAGTAACCCACTTAGTCCATGATGAAATAGTCTCTTTGATATATCCTTCTGTCCTTTTATAAGATGTAGAAAGAGGCATGATCTCCCTCACCGCAAAGGTTCTGTTCTATTAAGGTACAACTTGAAAGCCCAAACTGAGTCTTATAGGTGGCCTTCAGCTGATGTGTCCAGACAAGACAGAACTTTCATAACAAAAATCTGGTTACCCTTGGAAGGAGGCTGGTTCTAGGCAATGAAAGAGAATGTTGTCATGAGTAAGACTGACCTGTCTTGTCAAAACTGAACGTAATTTGGGTTTGCTGATAGGGGATGTATTTTGCTAATTCTGCCTGCCATCATTAACACCATGAGGAAGCAGGTCTTGTATGAAAGCTGCACTAGAGATGCCCTTGAAAGTGGTTCAAATATGTCTTGTTCAGCCAGTTAATACCCAAGATAGGTTCAACTTAGGCATAAGGCTAACATTTATGGTCATCTATACTCAAAGTTGGAGAGTAGGTCAGATAAGTCCTTGTTTTGTCAGATATCCTATCTTCCAGGATGATGAAAGGTGTCAGTGATTGTGGAGCAGTAACCTTTTATCATACTCACTGAGAACTTTCTCTCTATGAAGACCCAGAGGAAGTTAGCTATTTGTGGTTGTAGATGCCTGGAGAAGTATGATGTGTTCATTTGTGCACCAATGGATGAAAACATGCCATTTGCCTTTGTATGCTTTCAGATTGGAAGACTTTCTTACTAAAGCAATTCTCTCCAAAACTGGTTGTGAGAATTGTTTATTTCTG